>JBAJNP010009713.1:0-17626 GCA_036877545.1 Yasuhikotakia modesta | reverse complement strand
GATGGATGGATGGATGGATGGATAGATAGATAGATAGATAGATAGATAGATAGATAGATAGATGGATGGATGGATGGATGGATGGATGGATGGATGGATGGATAGATAGATAGTTATCTAACGACTAGGTAAATTGGAGACGTTTCATGGTATTGTAGTTTCACTCCGTTTACATGAATATGTGTGACGTAGACATGCGGTGCTTGGCCAATAAGAATACGCTTCTGGGCCATTGTGCCCCGCCCCCTTGAGTCGCTTGCGTTCTGCCAACCTTTCGCGTGACGTCAGTAAATCTCCGCGTGTTTGTCCTTGTCCATCAACACGCGCTGGAGCAAAACTAAATGTGTTTGATTCATGATAACAGCTCATGCAAATCAGTCGTGCAAGTTTTACTAAATTGAGCATTTTTGTGCTTTTTGACTAAAAAACTGTGGAAATTTCACACACCAAAACCTCAAAATAATTACACCCAACGTGTTTTGTTCCTATTTAGAGTGATGTCGAAATATCTGACCTGAAATAAACTTTTAATATCCAAATGGTCAGATAATCTGTTTAGATTAACACACACACACACACACACTCACACACACACACTCACACACTCACACACACACACACACACACACTCACACACACACACTCACACACTGTGTGTGTTTCAGTATTTATCCACGAGTGGGAGACAGAATCACTTATAACCACTTAACAGTGAGTTTATATCTGTCCTCCTTGCACTAAGTGATATATATGTTATATCTAATATATTGTTGTACTGTTAACATATTTGTAACCTCCAGTTTTGCTATTAGTTTGTTGTAAATGTACTGAGGCCATATAGTAAGTTTACTGTGTCTGGTGTGATTTGATCGACCTGCACAAAGAAAAGCAGTGTTGTTACTTCAGAACATTGAGGTTAATTTAACTTCCCAGCTAACTTTAAGTTGTAAGAATGTTTCCTTAATGTGTCTATTAAGTAACAAAACCATTAAAAATGTTATTTTAAAAGTTCTGCGAATGTTCAAAATGTCCATTTTTTGATGCTGTATTAATATTATTGTTTGGCTATAAATGCGTTTTTAAAACATTCATATATATCTATGATATATAATGTTTATAAAGCTCTACTAATGTTCCCTGTCAGCTGGACTCTTTCAGCATCTTGTAAAATCTGTCAGAGGTCTGATCATATCACAAGCAGTTTTAAAGTTTTTTCGCAGGTTTTTTGTTTTTCTCGCGCAAAAGAAGGAAACATCAGCTGAACTTTCTAAAATTATCAAGAGTTTTGTTTGATCACATATCATGTTCCTCAAGGCAGGTTCATGCTGAGACTGTTGGCAAGTTAAGAATCGTTACTGACACAACAGCTGGTAAAGGATGATCTTACATCTTACACTAGCAGCAACTAACCAAACCGAAAACTGCCTCAGACCAGATGTACAAACCCAGCTAACAGGGAACGTTCTCAGAAGGTTGGAGTCGGTTTTTCTGTGCTTTATAAAGAAGCGTGTCTGGACAGGAAATGTTTCAAAGATCATCCTCATGTGATTTTAAAAGCATGATGTTTCTAACCTGGCCTGAACTTCCATAATAAACTTCTCATGGGAAGCTAGCAGAAGTCACACTCACCAACAAAATAACCAGTAAAATGATTTAGAGGAAGAACTGTTGATGTCCTGAATGTATGTAGACAGTATGTATGTTTGTTAGTATAGTATATTGCTGAGGCAGCTGTCCTGTGTTATGTTACCGTGTGAAAGAACATGCTGGACTAACAGAGCTCTGAAACTCCAGCATAGAATTACAATCCAGTGCTAAAAATACAGAGAGCTACATATGCAAATGCACTCACTCCACATCTCAAAGTGTTGTTGTAAGAGTTCTTATAATTATTATATAAGTTTATATATATTAAAATGTACTTAATTAGATATTTATATATATATATATATATCTTGATGTTTTCCTGCTATTTCAAATCTAAATACATAGAACAAAAACAGATTAAATCAGATTAGTTTATTTTTCCTCATTTATTTGTACAAATTCACAAAAAGCACATATCGTTATTTATATTTACACACCGAGTATAACCATTAAAATTTAACCAACTTAAACTATAACCATTAAAATCTAACCCAACTAAACTAACATATTTACTGATTTTAAATGCTTGTATTGAATGGTGCTAATAATTAGTCTGTCTGTATGATGAGTTTAAGTTCATAACGGTGTTTTCTTGACAAATGGACAGTTTCATTATGTACAATATTATAACAGCTGTCTTTGGCATAAAAAAGACTTGTTAGGTGGAAACGATGTCACAGGACCAAGCCCTGCCCTCAGCCTCTCTGTGGCTCTTATCTATAAAAGCATCTGCATAATGTGGAGATCATAAAGGCGGCGAGTGATTGCCAGTGTTGAATCAGTCAGAGTTTGAGTTAAAAACCTCCAAGCAGCTCATTGGAGAGGCCATGCAGACACGTCCTCTGATCACCTCAGAGCAACACTTTCATTTTCCTAAACATTTTTCTAAACAAACAGAAACACACAGACACAGTAAATATACAGCACAAGAATATTTGCATTAAATGTTTAACCCTGAAATCTGACTGCATATATTACACGTCTGAGACATCAGTACAGAATAACATGGACTTTACCGTGGTGAAATGCACAGCACAGAAAATAGTGATGATGATGATGCCAATAAAGATGGAGGCAATGGATACATACAGCGCCATTTTTCCCAAACGCCTCGATCCATCGTAATCCTCCTGCTCGTAACTGTGTTTAGACTGCAGAGAAAACATACATGAGTTTAACACACACACACTTATATAAATGGTCTTTTGTTTATACATAGCTAGTAATAAACAATATTAACGTAACCCTAATCCTATTCTAACCTCTATTTTTGGGGACACATTTGTCCCAGACAAATGGTTAATATGCAGACACACACAAAAGACTTACAAAATTCACAAATTACTAAAACATTCAAACTATAAAAAAACAACCTTCATTTTTTGTTTTATAGCGTTGGAACAGATAGCAGGTAGTTGTCATGGTTACCTCACCATTATAGAGAAAACCAGGGCTAGGATGTTGATGGGATACGCAGGGCAGAAACAGGTGAGGATGGTTAAGAGCAGGTAGTTTTTCAGAGGAGGACGAGGCGTCGTAGGACCAAACCAGGCATGATACAAATCCAGACTTCCAGTGAGAGAACCCTTCACATCCGACTGTGAGCTGCTGAGTGCCATGCTGACAGAAGCTCCAAAAATGGATCTTTAATATCTTTGAGAAACAATAATTGATCAAAATAATACAAACTAATGACAGGAACAGTCAAAGAGATCCGTAAATCCAAGGAAAACCCAGGGAACTCTGTGTGGCGTGAGCGCCACGACACACGATGCAGAGTGTGTTAGGTGGGTGGGTGTTTGGTGCTCGAAGGGGAAATTAAAAAGACCCTTTCTCATGGACACATTCCAAGTCACTAAAGTGTGTGTGTGGTACTGGAGGACACAGGGTATCAGGTGTGCTGGAGCACACAAATAAACATTTTACATCACAGGGTCCGCTTCTCACACTGTGATGTGAATTGGGTGAAAATTTGACACCTTATTCTTTCTTCATGTAATCAGTAACGTGAAATATTCTAGATTCATAGGTAGCAATGTAAAACTGTTTTCCAAACTTTATCATTAGAAACTAACAATTAGAAACTAAGATATAAAACACTCACAATAAGTTATAACTTAAGACAAATACGTGAAACGAGCTACAAAAAAAAACATGCTGAGTCCATCAAATGGAATGTTTTAAAATAATTTATTAGGAATTTTTATTTGAAAATTTCCAGAGGTGGAAAATAAAAAAGTACAGTAAAGGTGACGGGACAATCGCATTTCAGCATCAGTCACAGTGTTGATGGGTGTCTCCATAGCAACAGGGCGGAGCACCCACTGACGCTTTCCAGTTGTGTCACTGATCCCTCAAACCCGCCCCTTTTACAAATCACCCAAACAAACATCACAACATGTGCGGTAAAAATCTGAGAAACCTTCACGGGGTTAAAACAGGTTTTGAAAAATAGAGCTTTTATTCTGAAAAATAACTCCTAATGCCACAGTTACAGTCACATTCGTACCATCACTGACGGTGTTTATTATCACTATAGTTTACAAAATAACTTATTGCTTTTGCTGGTTAAATAAGTTACAGTGTGTGCTGTGCAGTAGTTTTGTTCGCCATGGTGACCACTGCTCCAAAGAGGCTACTTGTCAAATGGAAGAGCGT
The DNA here is from genome assembly GCA_036877545.1 of Yasuhikotakia modesta. NCBI lineage: Eukaryota > Metazoa > Chordata > Actinopteri > Cypriniformes > Botiidae > Yasuhikotakia > Yasuhikotakia modesta. The sequence goes on along the minus strand of JBAJNP010009713.1, from coordinate 13,321 downwards.
ACATCAAAATATACGTAAACATACGAAACTCAAATCATTTAAAGCTGGAATCCGTAACTTTTGTTAAGAATGAGCAAATGCAAAACAGCTCAGTGTTCAACACAATCTCTGTAACCTGCGAATGTGGCTGAAACAGAGACGAAGAGACAGATCGCAGCTTTAAGCTGTAAATATTCTGTTGTATGAGAAAGCCTGCATATATGAAAGTTTCACTGAAGGCTTTCATTACAGCAGTTACGTGACAAGACAGTTTAACAGCTGAATGCATGCTGAATGCATACCATCAAGTGTACACACATATCCAAACACAACCAAAAACACAAATAACAGGACAGAAACTGAGTAAGAGAGCTCCAGTTACTTTGTTTTGTACATTTGTCCTTCATTTAAAAACACAGCATTGTACCATCCACAACCAAAACAGGAGAGAGAGGGAGAGAGAATTTACAACAGCATTAAATCACGAAACATTTTTATATGTCCAAAAACAACTTCTGAACAGCCGCTAAACGGATCTCAAACGGATCTCAAACAAAATGTAACAGAACTCTTTGTTCTGTTAGAACACGTGACCAGATGATCAGTGATGTCATTTATCTTGTAAATGAAAGCAAACCTCATAAACAGTTTTGGTATGAGTGTTTATATGAAACCTTGAAAACTAATAATTGATGTTACTCAGAGACTTCTGAAAGACCCATAAACAAATGTCTGCCATGTTATTTTTATAATATATAAATACATTCTATGTATTGCAATTTGTGTCACATGCTCAAAGTAACAAACATTAATAGTTCGTAATAATGCCTTTCTGTTAGCTCAACTGGTAGAGCATTGTGTTAACACCGCAAAGGTTGTGGGTTTGATCCCAGGGGAAGAAAGTCCTGATAAAAATGTGAAATCTTGAATTCACTGTAAGTCGCTTTGGATAAAAGCGTCTGCCAAATGAATAAATGTAAATGTAATGCATTCATTTTTTAAAAAAGAATCACTGGGGAAAACGTAAACCAGGAATAAAACAATTCAATGCAAAGAAAGAATTTCCCTGTTAAACATGAATCACACCCGTTGTTTTAAACTTAAAAATACATTTTACCCAAAAATGACATTGATTTGTAACTTTACAACTGGTGTGTAAATAAAACCACCAAAATATACACTTGCTGTTTAGGTTTCTTGCACGTCTTAATGCATTAAGAGAAAAAGAGAAAACTAATTTTTCAATCTGTTTTTCTGCTCTCTCTCTCTCTCTCTCTCTCTCTCTCTCTCTCTGATACAGTAGGAATACAATAAAAACACGGTCAGCAAAAATAACATTAGAATTGGAAAAATGCCTCACATAGTTTCTCACGTACAATCAAACAATATTAATCTGAAAATGTTATTTTTTCTTCATTTTTTAAGTCAGATGACGGCAGAAAAGACATAAAATGGCTGAAAACGAGCGTGAAAGAAGCTAAAGGTGATGTTAGTACAGAAATTAAAATGGGAGGCACCTCAGGCGCCCGTTACACCATCAGCAGTGGTGGCAGCTCATTGGCTGGTGAACATTCTGCACTGGACCCTCAGTGGTAGCCGTTGGTAAAGGCAGTTGCAATCAAAGGAGCCTTTGAGGAAAGAGAGTTAAAGGCTTTTACTCATAGACTCTGTTGTAAGTATTATTATTGGTTTGGTTTTAATCTGGCATGTCCTTTCAAACCTGTATAATGTTTTCACTGCTGAGGTAAAAATCTGTATTTAGAAAAATATTTAAGTGGTTTTGTGTCTATACAATGGAAGTCAATGGGTGCCACTGTTGTTTAGTTAGCAACACACTTCAAAATATCTTCTTTTGTGTTCATGAGGGTGAGTGAATGAACTCCCACTTTAACCTAAAATATTTCTTTAATGTATATTGTTAAATTTATTCAAGTGTATTCAACTAACCCCAAGCCCATGTCCAAACCCGGTGCTGGGGGCGGGGCTTGCTGCACTGATATAGCTGCTAACTCCTGCATCCTGATTGGCTGCTGCATACAGGTCTGCTATTGGCCCAGGGCTGCTGGTGCCGAGAAAGCCAGCGGTCCGTGAAGGAGTGGAGCCTATGTCAAAAACATTTTAACAACATACACACAACGTATATCATGTACAAAACACAAGTGATAAGAGATAATAAATGCGGATACTGTGCTAGATTTGCACTTTTTTACATAATCACTGTTCTGAAAATACTCACACACACACACACACACAATACTCATACTGAAGTTACAGTTTAATTAAAAGCATTCAATAAATAAAGTGCTAAACATGTTTATAAATGAATATAGCATCTGTGGAAGGCACATGAAAACATGTCATCCAATCAATACATCTGGTCCAATGTGCCACTTTAAAGATTTTTATTTGCATACCTCCACCCACTTGGAGGAGGCGTGGCCTCAGAGATGCTCTGAAAGGGGGCAGTATTTTTTGCTTTTAAAGCTAGTTTGCTATTGCTAGCATCTCGGAAAAGGCCTTCCCTACTTTAAGCTGTACATGTTTTTATGGTGCTCTCTTTTCATGCTAAAACATCATGTTTTTATGTTAATCAGTTTCTGGGCATATTTACTTCTGACCACCGCTGCTGCCGCTGCCATTGGTCCATAGGCTGTCATTGGAATGGCTGTGAAACACACACACACACACATATATATATGTCTTAAATATAACAGATCTTCCCAGTTGCAACAGATTTAAAAACCATTGACATTATCCAGACATGTGATACAGTAGCTGAATCTTCTGTCTGTTTACAGATAGACATATAATCAGGACCTGACAGCTAAACTATTAAGCTACTGTATACTGATCTGTCATATACTTTCTTCGTTCATTTTCATTTTTACAGACTTTTAAAGCAGCAAGAAAACAACCCTTTTTTAAAAGGTTGTTGTTACGCAGCCGTCTTCATAAATATTAACTGATGCAGGTAAATGACACAGAGAGTCCGGCGAGCGACTGACCTGTGATCTCAGGGGGGGGTACGGACGTCAGAAGGGGCGTCCGCTCTAAATGAAATTCTGCAAACAGCAAAAGACTGTTTGTGAACACACCATCACACAAACAGAGCAAGTGTGTCCTACAACCACAAACACTCTGACAAACACCATGAACAGAAGAGAAGACAGGATGTACAGCACAAACACAGCGACGGCACTTACACCCTGCTGAAGCGGCTACACAGGAGAAAAGAGACAGATTCAGAAGGAAACAGGGAACCAGAGACAGGAGGAAGAGAAAAGAGAGGGAAGGATGTTATTAGAGCTTCTAATCTTCAGGGAAACAACGTTAAACAGAGAGGAACTCAGGGGACGGACACAGGTTAGTGTAAGTGTTGAGTGACTACATGCAGCACAAGGAATCTATTTTAAAGGATTCAGATGTTGAGCTAGACACAGATCAAGGAGGTCAAATATTACAAAGTTAAAAAAAAAGCACAGAACATGTCACATGGCTCTTTAATGGTTCTTCAAAGCCATGCCAAAGAAGAACCATTCAGTCAAAGGTTCTTAAAGAACCATTTTTTCATAAAGCAAAAATGTTTCATCTATGGCATCATTAAAGTGTTATTTGATCACTGGCAGCTGGTTCTTTAACTTGTGAAAGACAGGCAGGAAGTGGTGTCTTGATCATAATGATCATAAGTTCTTCATACCAGGAATCTGGTACGTGTAACCCGGTGCTATTCCTGTGTAGCCACGACTAGTGTATGTGGCAGCCTGGAATCCTGGACAACCTGAAACACAGACAGACAGACATTGCAGAGAGTGAACAGTTCAGCTCTCTGTGTTCACAACTGGTGTGGACAGTGTACATGGCTGATACACAGACAACCACAAGCAAATATTAAACACACAACAATAAAACACATTATTAATAGCATTACATAATCGGACTAGGACATCTAAAACAGAAAATATTCCTTTTATTACAAACTGTTGATTTTGAAATTTGTTCTGTAGTTTCAGATAAAATGAAATTAAACTAGATGAATATTTATTTGTAGGTTTTGTGTAAAGGTTTTGCATAAATATCAGGTGTAACTCTTGTTATATGAAATATTGGTATTGAGGTATTTTGTTGTTGTAGTTCTCGCTGTGAGCAGCAGGGAGAGACAAACACTCATCAGATGCTTTCATTTACCCAGCATGCCGATGCCCAACATAAACGCATCCATGCCGTAGGGCATCACCCGGGAGCGGCCGCGGGCACTTCCTGTGGGTGACATCACTTCCTTTGGCTGAGCCTTCTTACATTCAACCTTCAACAGTGAGGAAATGCTTATAAATCCCCTCAAACACATCATGAGAATCAATAATACATCATAATACAGCAACACTTACCATCATAATACAGCAACACTTACCATCATAATACAGCAACACTTACCATCTTACTGTTGATTTCATGGAAGTGAATATCACACACTTTCTCAACTACATCTTCATTCTCAAACGTCACAAATCCAAAACCTGCACATACACACACAATATCAACCAATCAGATACATTTACATAACTGCTGAAACTATTACCTCATTGTGTTAATATCATGGCAAGAATCAAAATGAAGTGTTAGTTTCACATGAACATACATGCAGAACCAGAGGAACCCACATTTTCCCACACGTTTAACAGCCTTCCATCAAAACACAATCTAACATCCAAACTCTGCAAGCTTACTGTTTCACATAACAGTTTACACACCAACGCCTGTTTATATGAAACAGTTCAGTTGATCAGTTCAGCTTACATCTGTTCATGTATTCTGGAGACAATTTGCCCTCACGTGCGGAGCTTACCTGTCCCACTCGAACCCTTTCTTTAACAATTCACCCACTCGTCTGTCTCTCTCCTAAACACCACAAGCTCCACTCACTCGTCTGTCTCTCTCCTAAACACCACAAGCTCCACTCACTCGTCTGTCTCTCTCCTAAACACCACAAGCTCCACTCACTCGTCTGTCTCTCTCCTAAACACTACAAGCTCCACTCACTCGTCTGTCTCTCTCCAAGCCTTTCTGTTAGCTCAACTGGTAGAGCATTGTGTTAACACCGCAAAGTTTGTGGGTTCGATCCCAGGGGAAGGTAGGTCCTGATAAAAACGTGTACCTTGAATTCACTGTAAGTCGCTTTGGATAAAAGCATCTGCCAAATGAATAAATGTAAATGTAAATGCAAACACCACCACAAGCTCCAGCCACTGCTTTCAATCAGATTAACCTCTTGTTAAAGAAAAACACAAGAGAATAGCAGAAAACAGGAGACAACAGGAGAAAAGAGGAGAAGAATCTCCTGGATGGTAATGATATTAAAGGATTGACAGATTGACAGAGAAATTCTAACAGTGACTTTTCATGTGCTGGTAAACATGTACACACTTTACTGCAGCGGTGTGTGTGTGTGTGTGTGTGTGTGTGTGTGTGTGCTGTACCTCTGTGCCTGTTGGTGGTTTTGTCAAACATTAGCATTGCATCATCAACCTGCAGACAAACACACACAACAGAGTGAGATGAGACCCAGAGCCATAACACAGCAGGGCTCCATAACACAGGACCACAGAGAGAGCAGATGGAGAGGGCGAACGGCAGGGGGTGCAAGAGAGAGAGAGGGAGAGCGAGAGAGAGCCGACACAGGAAAACATGGCTGCTGCCGGAGCAGAGACTGTGTTCACACTGAGACCTGAAGCAGATGAAAACAGAACTGCACTTCCTAACAGAATGCTCCAAATACACAGATACACACACACAGATACACAGACAGTGTTTCATAATAAAACACAGCAGACAGATCAGACATTTCAAACTCTTTCACACCAGGAGAAACTGGCGTATCTGTTAGGAGAACAGAAGAACTGCTGTGTGTTTGTCTGCCTGTCACACTCAATCTGACCCGATGTCTCCAGCACATGCACATTATAAGATATATTACCTTTATATTTACTGTCTCTCTCCTGAAGGCTGCAGTGTCATGAGTTAACATCTTTATAAATGAGCATGAGAGAGATCAGACTCCTCTCTCAATACCCTTTAACACTGAAACCTGCTCGTGTTCTGCAGAAATGACAGATGCCTCTTACTGACAACATAATGAACAGACAGATAAGAAACTGAGATAATACAAAAAGATACATAAAGTAGAAAACAGAAAACAAACACTTTTTTAGGAATAACACTGAATCCTCAACTAGAATTTCAGAATTTCATCTCCTGCTCTGTCAAAGAGGCAGAGAAACTTACGTATTTCACTCACAGAAACACTTAGGGACGTGAAATTTTTAATTTGCATAAAGGTTCGTTTTCAGGTAAAAACTTAAAATGTATCAGATAAAACCTTCATGTTCATGTTTTTCTTTAAACAAGACAGCAGACAAAAGTCTGAAGTGAGTTTAACTTCAGTGAAACTCTATAATCAACTCTATCCATGGATGAGTGAACACTGACTGTACAAGACTGACCATTTACTGCCTGCCTGCCTGCCTGCCTGCCTGCCTCTCTCTCTCTCTCTCTCTCTCTATCATGCTCATTGTTGTGGGCGGGTCTGTACTTTTATTCCAGCCTCTATGAGCAACTTAGCATTTAACTCCTGCCACACAGTTTTTTCATGGTGTATTAGATTTTAATTACTAAAAGTACAACTAGATGTACAACTAAAAGTACAACCAGACAAGCTTTGGTCACAAACACACACACACACACAGCCACTCTGATCACACACATACATTTACATATTTAAAAAACCCACAGGCATCCGGTGTCACAGTGAGATGTGTGTGGGGACAATAGGCCCAGCAGGTCACCGTGGAAACAAGCTGGAGAGGGTTGGGGGGGCAGCAGCTGTTCTATCAGATGAATTAAGACTCAGAGCCCCTCCGACATCACATGAGCGCTTACTGCAGTAAATCTCAACACAAATCCAGAGATACAACGTCATCAAAACAACTTAAGTTCCACCTTACAAACCAGAAACAAGGTTAACAAAGTTACAGAAGTTAGCTATACATCTGCATTTAGGATTTTTTGTGTAAAACCTTTCAAGCCTTCGAATTTGTCAAATGTCTCTTTGTAGTTTGTATCTGTTTCCACCTCGTTCTCACATCTCCTTACAATCTTACTGCTCCTGCTCACACCCTCAAAAACACCCACAGACAAATCGCCTCATAAACATTTGCTCATTAATAAAAATTATGATTGTGCTTGTTTTGTTGAATTACAGTCTGAATCTGCATCTTGGTTTAAATCAAATGGTTTGGGTTACTGAAACAAAAGTTACTGTTTTTGATCATTCTGGACTTATTTTTGTTCATTTAAACCCCCAAAAAGTTCATTTACACACCAAAAAAAAACTTTTAAACCATATTTAACCCAGATTGAGTTTAAGCTGCAGATATGGGCCTGTTGTAACATTGCATTCATGACCTATTCATATATAATCAATGTTTATGTGTCAACTCCGTTAACATGCATTCACTCTAGTGAACCAATCACAGCACAGATCTTCTGCAACCAAACCAGAGCGTCAACAAACAGCCATTCTGTCTTAAAAACAGCTGTGACTGACATTATAAACAGACTTTTTATTATAAACAGAACAACAAACCTTTCCGAACTGATCAAAATACCGCCTGACATCTTCAATGGTGGTGTTTACTGACAGACCTCCCACGAAAACTTTCTTTGTTCTTGTCACCAGCTGAAACACAACAGGAGAAAAAAGGAGTAAGTTCATCCAGTTTTTACACACCCAATCAAAAACATGATGCTATGTTTTTTGTGCATCAGAAAACTTTCATTTTTCATTGTTCTTTTTCTAGTGTAAAATTATTAACAACAAATGATGTATTTATTAATTTTTGACAGTAGCTGGAAATTGTGTAACTCCCTGACATTTAAGTTCTCACCCAAGATCTTCCTACACATCACCAAAACAACATCAGAAATAATGTTTCATCCATCAGCAGAACACACACACACACGCACACACTCACACTCATTGTTTATGAGTGTACATTGTTGGTAATGAGTCTCTCACCTTCGGCTGAGCTCTGCGTGGAAAAGCTACTTTAGGGTCAATCTGACAGAGAGAGAGAAAAAATAAATAAATAACGGCCAGTCCACTTTAATCCATTCAAGAAATGAGTTCTCAATATCTGTAAGACTCTACCAAAGCTGACTGGCAAGTACAGTCATATTCTAGCACGGACCCACCGCTACACTTTCACTATTATGACTTATATAGTCACCTTATGAAGACAAATCTTGTCTCAACCTGTACAAACAAACACATCACAACAGCGGAAGCGTTACATACATGCTTGTGTATTAACATACTGTAGCCATCTCAGAACATTCAATTCATTCATCATGCCAGCTATCAGTCTCATTCTACAAGAAATATTTGTCAGTAAACACAAATAAGATCCGGCTATTACATCATATGTCTGGATACTGTAGATGCTTCAGTGTTTGTGTTTTGTTCTTACAGCAGCTGTTTAGAGTTTAAACTCCATCAGTAACTCCATACAGTGAAGAGACAGACATTACAGATGTTACAGATGTTGCAGTTCATTTACAGAAGAACAAACCATGAAAACACATTATTTGAACCTGAGCTGTTTCCAAACACACAGAGAAAACATTTCATCCAGGCCTGTGGGCAACAAGACCCCAATCCCATCATCTAATCTCTCCTCTGAAGAAAGAGAGACCGAAAGAGAGACAGAAAGAGCGAGTGAAAGAGAGAGAGTGAGTGAGAGAGACTAAAACAAAAGGAGGATTGGGGGGGGGGGTCAGCAAGCCCCTCTGCTTTAATTATTTATAAGGACAAAAATGAACCCCAAACAGACGGAGAGACTCACACACAACTCTTGTGTGTAAACCATGCAGCTTTCAATTTTCCTTTTCAGCTAAGAACACCATAACAACCACATGGCGACACCCTAGCAACCACCCACAGAACCCTACCATCAGAACAATGACTTTCGTACAGGTTCTCATCTCTATCTGTCACAGTGGCCAACATTAACGTTTTTAAAACAGTCTAAGCAAGTGTCATTTGGACAGATTTATAATGCCAGCACACCCAAATGTTGATACTGATGCATGGAACTAATATATGAACTGCATTAGAAAACAAACAGGTTTAATGCGATGAGTGTGGGTACAGGGTACACTGCGCACAAACAACACTAAAACAAGTGCTGTCACACACACACTATACTAATTATAATTAGTGTTATGTTGTTGAGCTTAATTTTGTATAGAACCTGGGAGATTCCCGTAAGATACGCTGCTCAACACATTTACACAAGTGAGTCTCACACACTTATAATCTTCTTGACAATTTTGAGAGAATTTTATAGAACATTAAATAACGTTTTGAGAATGTTCCCTGTTAGCTGGGCAAAACTCAAACACTGTTGAGCAAATGATCAGGTTTGTGTGAGTGGACAGAGTGAAACACTCTCAGCAGGGCCTCAGTCTCCTGTTTAATTCTCGCTCTCTTCCACAATATCCTCTTTTCATTTCCCCACATAAATATTCCCCTAAATATGAAAAAAAGCTTTGTAAAATGTTCTAAGAACGTTTGAAATGTCCAGTTTATAGACTTTGTATAAACATCATGGCATCATTAAAAGAAACACTTTATTTTGTAACATTTTTAAAACGTTCCACTAACAATTAAAAACAAATTATATAATGTTTCACTATATTATATATTCTAACATTCAAAGTGTTTTATTAATGTTACTGCAGGAATGTTTTATGATGTTCCTCTGGGTCTACGCTGGGACTACTAAGTATAAAAACACAAAAAGATGTACAGAATCCGTTAAACATTAACACTTCCTGTTTCATGCGCAACATTAACATTCTGAACACCAGCTTTACATTAAATATCAAATAAACGCTGTGTCTCCATCTGCCTTACAAACCGTTCTCCAAAACATCAAATGCAGCTGACAGGCGATGGGTTATTGCACATTGTCTTATCTATTAAAACGTCTTTCTCACACAGAGCTGCAGATCTCACCAGACTGACCCAATACACCACAAACGGCCCTGCAGTGAGCCCAGGAAAACCTCAGACACAACATTGAAACAAAACCATCAATACACGCGGAACACAAACTGTCATCATGTTTACACAAACATCTGAATTCACGTCACAGTTGTAGATTCACAGTTCCAGCATCAGAGGCTTTTAGATGCATCTAAAACGTTCTTTAGCTGTTAACGTGCAACTGTACAATCCACACTGCTCAACACAACGCAACGCAACACGAACCAACATGAACCCTTACTACTGAAAACACACACCTGCCTTTACTGATGTCTTCATCATAATGCATCAAATGACAATAAAAGTTGTTTCAAATCCATTGATACAGAACTCCGGCCTACATTTTGTTCTAATTGAATATCTTTTCTCTCACAGTATTAAGTTTTGAAGTTAAACATACATGACATCAGCACATAATGCCATTTACAAGCAGTTGCACTTAAACGTTACAAACAAAACAAGTCTAATGAGACATGTTGTTTTCACATGTCAATTTGTTCTTCTTGCTAATAGATGTAAAGTTAAACAATTCCACCCTGTTTCAGTTTTACCTAATTATTTAAACGTCATACAACCTATTAAAACGAAGATCCAGAGCGGCGCCTGTAACTCGGTTGTGTAGAAATCATTCTACACAAGGAGCACCAGTGTGACGCGTGGAGGTTAACGTGTGACGCGTGGAGGTTAACGTGTGACGGGACTCCGGCAACCAGCGCAGTTGTTATGGTGACGACAGTCCCACGTGGCGAGTAAACGCCACAGAAGCCCCTGAACGCTGTTGCCAGGGTGACCCACACAGACGTACACGCTGCTGTTCACGAGACATCTAGAGAGCGTGTAGTTATGCTAACGTTTAACAAACAGGCCTCAAATGCTACAACAACCCACTACATAAAAAACGTGAACGGCTGTCTAGGTGTCGTCTGAGACTTACGCGTGAATGAGATAAACACACATATTAAGACACGGCCGAGCACGTATTTAAACCGCTTACGGACAAATATACTAATACACTGTGCTGCTGGTTTAGTGATGTTCTTTGGATGATATTATGATGGTGTTTTATATATGATGCTCATGACTGCGTTTATCTACAGTCATTCAGTACGACAACATTTATAAAGTTTCATATGAAGTTTCGCCTCGCTCCTCTGGCTGCCATGGTGATGAAAAGCGGGAAGCGTCGCGCGACAGGCGCGTGGAGGACGAGACAGAGTTCAGAGAAACTACAGCAAAGATTCACCACGTGTTGTGTCCAAAAGTGCATAAACCATCAGGACACGACGCGCATCGTATTGAAAGCTTTCTACGCGCAGCTAAAACAGTCGAGCTGCTTTTATTGCCCTTTGTTTCGCTCCTCAGCGCGACTGTGCATTGAGATGACATGCATATCAAAACAATACTGAATGTGATCTCAAACTCACCGTTTTTGAATCCAGCTCGTGTCTGTTTTGGGCCAAAACTTTGTCCACGCCGGTTTGATCTGCGTATGTGACAAATCCAAACCCCCTGCGCGGAAAGCGACACGTGCACATGTTCAACGTTACAGACGCACAGAAACACCATGTCTGCAGCTTGACGCGTGCACGTCTGCGCGTGCATGACTCACCTCGATCGCTTTGTAACCAGATCCCGCATCACCATACACTCCCTCACCTCTCCAAACTTACAGAAGTACTCCTTCAGTCCCTCTGCATAAGGAAAACGCGATGCCAGTTTAACATTAAACACTGCAGTTATAAGCGCTAAACAAAGGTGCATCTACATTCTAGAATGACTTTGGATTAAACAATGGTCAATAATTCAGGCTCTGTTTAAAGTTATGATGGAAACTTGTCTGATACAGAGTCTGTATACGCCTGATGTCTGCCCGTGCGCTCTGCGCGCCAGGACACGTTTCCATAGTGCGTGTTCGAGTTCATTCAAATGCGCTTCCGTGCGAGCGGCCTCGTTTCACCTCCAATCTCCGCCGGCTCACTTTATATCCAGTGTGGCTTTATATCCATCGCGTTAGTCCACGTAAACACCCGGTGTGAGCTAAATCTACTCATATCCGGCGAACGACACATCTCGAGTCTGAACGCAGACTCGCCCTGGTGTTGAATACATGCTTTGATTTTACGTTGCATAAACTATCGCTTTACATTTCCACCCATACATGAACACATGTACAAATATAAACGGGTGGTAATGGGCCTGCGCGGAATCAAACGTACTGAAACACAAAAATCTGTGTCCTGCATGCCAGGGATGCGAGTTTTGGTAGAAGCAGCACGCAGGACAAAACAGCGCATGTCTCACCTTGCGTTGTCTGCCAACTCAAGCCCCCGACGAACATTTTGCTGAAAGGTGGAAAAACACAGAACTGGGTCAGAGATCTGCGAAAGTCCTCAGAAACGCTGTGGATGACAGATGCACGGAAAACAACAGACGGTAACAAACAAAACAAGCTCAAAGATTCAAGTGGAAAGTGAATTTCGGCCATGTTGGTGTTAATGATGGACGGGCGCGCAGTAACAATGTAACAAGTTAACGGAGCTGGGAGATACAAAGTAACAGCAGTTTAAATGAAACACTGTAACAGAGCTCGTCCCGCGAACAGCGCAGATGGAAACAACGTAACGGCGGCGCTCCGGTCTGTTACATTGTTTCATTTCCAGGGTTTGGTAACAGGTCGCGCGCGCGTCTCTTTTGTCTCCAAACTCAGGTTAATGTAAATCCGGCCGCGGCGGAGCGGAGCGGAGGTGTTACCAGGGGTCGTGCGGGGAGTCCTGTGAGGAGGACGAAACGCTGCTCTGGCTCCCTTCCGTGTCCATTCCTGCGTCCCTCTGTTTACCGGACTGCGAGCCGAACGGCAGCCTGGAGTCTCCAGCTGCAGAGCGGGCGGCCCGAGGGGATGGGGGAGGAGGGCCTGTCTGGAGGAGGAGGGTCCGAGCGGGCTTTGCGCACACGCTTGGGTCCCGCCCCCTGCGCGGCTTTTCTGGGCTTTTGACGTCAGTCCCGCCCCTCGCTCGTGTGTTGTAGTGCGTGAGTAGGTCATCACTGTATTATTAAAACAAAAGTAGAGGCGCAACATATGAAAATAAGTAACGTCATTTCAGCCATTTAAGTTACTCAACAACAGTCGAGATTAAATGAGAGCTGTTATAAAGGAAACATCTATCATCACATGCGCCAGGTTCACTGTAGAGCTGTTATAAAGGAAACATCTATCACATGCGCCAGGTTCACTGTAGAGCT
>JBAJNP010009712.1:0-17629 GCA_036877545.1 Yasuhikotakia modesta | reverse complement strand
GTGTGTGTGTGTGTGTGTGAGTGTCACGTGCGAGTGCCTGCAGCTTCATCAGTATGCTGCAGATACAGCGGCGAGATCGCAGGTGTTTCTCACACACACACATTCTGACACAGATTCACATGTGAAGAATTCAGTGAGAAACCAGAGAGATCGACTCATAAACAGCCAAAGATTATGAGACACAGAGAGAGAGAGAGAGAGAGAGAGAGAGAGAGATCAATGGCTCTAATGGAGAGCTTGTTACGCTGTAGGACATCTTTCTATTTCAGCAGTGTTGAGAGCTGAGGCTGTACGACTTCTAATGAACCTCATAATGGTATAAGTGTGTGTGTATGTGTGTGTGTGTGTGTATGTGTGTGTGTGTGTGTGTATGTGTGTGTGTGTGTGTGTGTGTGTGTGTGTGTAAACACACTCTCAGCCAAATATAACCACATAACATGTCATCATCAGTGTGTCATTTGAACACAGATCTGTAATGTACTTATTCAATAACTATTTTGTGTTTATTTTAACCAAAACCTACTGATAAATGACACGTTTCAAAATATTTGCTCAAAATTGACTAAAAATAGTTCAGAATCTATGTCAAATCTGTTCATCGGATAAGTGGGCTTGCATCAGATGCAGATGATGTCACAGATGATGTCACAATATATACAATATATACTGACAATATATCAGACTGCAAGTGTTCCTCAGACACAATCATCATTTATAAAGCTGTCAGTCACAAAACTCACCACAGACGTCATCCACACAAAGACCCACATGCATACGCCCACCGCTGCTCTGACGTGCTAATCAAACGTTAGAAAGACGTTCCTGACAAACGTTTCTCTGGTAGAAACTCTCAGAAGCTGGTGCAGATGAACACAGGTGTGTCAGGTGTAAAGGTGATGAGATACCTGCCACAGGTGTGCTGGACATCACCGTGAGCCCCAGCAGCATCCCGGCCATGAGCAGAAGCACACAGCATCCATACAGACGCCCCGCGGGTCTCAGAACCACCCTCAGAACCGAGCTCTCCATTTTACTGGGTTCTTATTCAGGACATAACATCAGACCCTGAGGAGCCACAGGCCTCTCCCTCAATATCCTTCCATCTTCACACACCGCTATAACAGGAAAAACACTATTAATATTTAGTTAGAGAGTGAGTGTAGAATAACTGATAGATATTCAGTATGTTCAATATGGCTTCAGTGTCTGCTGACACTCTTTGGTACGGATCATAAGATGTAACGCTGTTATTACGATAAATGAACCCGGATTACTGGGATAAAACCTAAACTGGTCGGAGAATGAAGGCATTTGTAAAGCAAACTCATCCCACATTTATAATGTATGTGAATGTGGATCCAGAGTATATGTGTGATTTTCTCCAGCTCACCTGACATGTTGAGATCTCAGCCCCTCTCACACCCGACGCCAGTATTCAACCTTATTAATGCACAGACAGATTCAATAAATCACATCAATACACTGGCCAGGTCCGGTTTGCTCGTACGTGCGCGTGTATTCGGTCCCGGTGTCCGGTGCGGGTTATAACGGTACGGCGGGTCCTGCGTTTATCAGACTGAATGAATCGCACATCTAATGTAAATAAATACGTGATCCGTTTCCGACATCCCTGCCGGTGCAGCGCATGCAGTTTCCTGGGAACGACACGGTGCGGTCGCGTTATCTGCAGGGAAGACCCGCCCCTCGGATTTATGCATGAGAAACATTTAAAGTGCGCCGTCGCAAAATCTCTCAACAGCCACAATATAGTCACGTTTCAGCCCAAATCCAAGCATATCCTGCCAGGTCGATAGGAATGATAAACAAGCCCCTAACTCAGACCTGACCCCGACCCCCTGACCCCCTGACCTCTGACCCCGACCCCAGACCTGACCCTGTCTGATGGGTCACTCAATCCCAATGGAGCAGCTGTGTCGGGATCATCCTGGGATAACATCAGGAAGAGATGTTCCTCCTTCGGTCCGTGAGGGGTGACGTCAGCTACTGTAAATGTTATGGGACAGATCGTGCTGTACGTTGAACGTCTCGTTTGTTTATTACTGCTATTTTAGTTTTCTTTTGCATCTGCATATTACTATCCAACCGGAAACAATACAATGCACTTTTAAATCTACATTTTAGTTTCATCCGATTCATTTCCGGCGTTAAAATAACAAAATAACAGTTTAATATCGGTTTGTGATAAGCGCACCGGCGTGACGTCATTGCTCGTCTGGTCCACGCCAGGAAAACCAGCGGATCCATCAGCAGCTCGATCTGATCCTGCGTCAGTTCAGCGGCGCTCGCGCGACCCGCTCACAGCGGCGGACCAGCGCCACGCTGTTCCCAGATCAGCCGTCGCGCTCGATGACGGCGCCCCGTCGAGCCAATCAGCGCGAGCCACGATCGGAACGTGTCAAATCGAACATGTTGGACGATCATTGGAGGACGCCGGCTGCGGACGGCGCTCTGATTGGTGCGCTGGTGTGCGTGGGGTGCGGCGATTGGCTCAGAGCGGCTAGGCACCGCCCCCGAGCGAAGGAGTTTATAAAGCGACATGCCATCGGTCGTCGACACATTGAGCGTCAGTGTTTATTTATCGATTAAAGACGTTTAATCCTCTAGTTAGTGCGAGTAAATAAACTGTTTATCGCTTTAAAACAATGAGGCGACTGTGGCTTATCGGTCTCCTCTGTGCACTTCTTGCATTCGGTGAGTATGTTTATCAAATGGCCATCAAACGTTTGCACTAATGCTGCTGTCGTTTTAAATGTTTTTTCAACGTTATGCGGACGTTAGCATTGTGTTCAGTTTGTGTGTCATCTGTGTTCATTCGTCCTGAACGTGCTTTCTAAACTTTCTTTAAAATGG
This sequence comes from Yasuhikotakia modesta, assembly GCA_036877545.1. Lineage (NCBI taxonomy): Eukaryota > Metazoa > Chordata > Actinopteri > Cypriniformes > Botiidae > Yasuhikotakia > Yasuhikotakia modesta. The sequence goes on along the minus strand of JBAJNP010009712.1, from coordinate 14,758 downwards.
ACCTTTTTAACTCATTTGTAATGTTTGACCTGTCATGCAAACAACAAAATGCAGAATATGAATGATTAAATTACTGAATTGCTCCATAGACTCTGTTCAGTGTGACAGATTGCTGTAGTTGACTGTGGTATTTATGTCTGATGTTCTGCATGTCTGCAGCCTCTGTGAAAGCTGAAGATGATGTTGACATTGACGGTAAAGTGGAAGAGGACCTGGGAAAGAGCCGAGATGCCTCCCGCACGGACGACGAGGTTGTTCAGAGGTCCGTACACATCTGAGACTGATCTGAGACTGATCTGAGACTGATCTGAGACTGATCCGAGACTGATACACGTCAGCATAAACATGTCAAGAAAAAATCAGAGTGATTCTTCTGTGATGAGACTGATGTTGAAGTAGGAAAATAAACCATAAAAGTTTTAATAATAAGATGAATCTCTTGTAACAGGGAGGAAGAGGCCATTCAACTAGATGGTCTGAACGCCTCACAAATGAAGGAAATTCGGGAGAAAGCGGAGAAGCATGCGTTCCAGGCTGAAGTCAACAGGATGATGAAACTGATCATCAATTCTCTGTATAAGAACAAGGAGGTGAGTTAGCGGTTGGCTTTGTGCATCTCAGCAGGTTCATCTGATGTTCTAAGTGATGTCACTCATTGTTCTCCATTTTGTTTCTCCAACCTAAAGATCTTCCTTAGGGAGCTGATCTCTAATGCCTCCGATGCTCTGGATAAGATCCGACTGCTGTCTTTGACCAATGAAGACGCCCTTGCTGGAAACGAAGAGCTTACTATTAAAATCAAGGTGTGTTTAGTTAGTTGTGCTGGTTCCTCAACACTGAAGCATCAGTACTGAAACCGTCCACTGGATGCTTGTGAAAAAAGATTTAAATCAGATTTGCATTGCAAACAAATGTGAGGAACGTTCTCTTCCTGTCATTTTCATATGTTAATGTTGATTCTTATTAGCCTGTACTTTGTTCTTTATATATACTTTAATTTATGATGCTTAATAATTCTGTCACTGGTCCGTTAACTCCCTTCCCTAGTCTGACAAAGAGAAGAACATGTTACACATCACCGACACCGGTATCGGCATGACCAAAGAAGAACTGGTGAAGAACCTCGGTACCATCGCCAAGTCTGGAACCAGCGAGTTCCTCAACAAGATGACAGAAATGCAGGATGACAGTCAGTCCACCTCTGAACTGATTGGCCAGTTTGGTGTGGGCTTCTACTCCGCCTTCCTTGTAGCCGATAAAGTAATTGTCACATCCAAGCACAACAATGACACCCAGCACATCTGGGAGTCTGACTCCAATGAGTTCTCTGTCATTGAAGATCCTCGTGGAGATACTTTGGGAAGAGGCACCACTATTACGTAAGGGGTGTTTGATATGAACCTTTGAAAGTTCACAACCTCATATATGAGATGTTACGGCTAGTAAATAAGTCTTGTTCCAACAGGCTGGTGATGAAAGAAGAAGCTTCAGACTACCTGGAGCTGGAGACCATTAAAAACCTTGTGAAGAAGTACTCTCAGTTCATTAACTTCCCCATCTACGTGTGGAGCAGCAAGGTGAGTGTGTTCTCCTGGTTTGTAGGACTCCAGATTCTCTTTGTAGAACATCATAAACTGGTTTGTTCTGTTCCTCAGACCGAGACAGTCGAGGAGCCCATTGAGGAAGAAGCTGAGGCAGAGAAAGAAGAAACTACAGAAGATGAAGCTGAAGTTGAAGAAGAGGATGAAGACAAGGACAAACCAAAGACGAAGAAGGTAAAAGAAACTGAACAGTGACCACGTATATGCACATGAACCTTCAGAAATTTTTGGACTGATTTAATGTTCTTCACAGGTGGAGAAGACCGTTTGGGATTGGGAGCTGATGAATGATATTAAACCCATCTGGCAAAGACCTACAAAGGAAGTTGAGGAAGATGAGTACAAAGCCTTCTACAAGACCTTCTCCAGGGTGAGTAAACGTGCTTAATCTTCTCAAGTGGTCCACGGTGGCCTCCTGGATCGGCTGAAGTAACAGCCAGTTTTAATTTCAGGACTCTGATGACCCCCTGACTCACATCCACTTCACCGCTGAAGGTGAGGTCACCTTCAAGTCCATCCTCTTCATTCCTGCAGCAGCACCAAGAGGCCTTTTTGATGAGTATGGTACCAAGAAGAACGACTTCATCAAGGTAGTTTTTGTTAGGCTTTATTGTGGAAATGCTTTCGGTCTCGTTTTTAAATGTTTCATTGTCCACAAATTCTCTTAACTCACAGTCTTGTTTCTTTTAGCTGTTTGTGCGTCGAGTTTTCATCACAGACGACTTCCACGACATGATGCCCAAGTACCTCAACTTCATCAAGGGCGTTGTAAGTTCTGCAGTCTGGTACCACAGTTATTCTTTGGAGATTTGAGAACTGTTTGGTGAAGTGAATGTCTGATGCTGTCCCTCAGGTCGACTCTGACGATCTGCCTCTGAATGTGTCCAGAGAGAATTTACAGCAACACAAACTCCTTAAGGTAAAAGTCACAGCTGTGCTGATATTCAGTGTAACGGCACAACCGCACAATCAAAGCAGAGGCACATAACCGTTTTGTTTCCTCTGCAGGTCATACGTAAGAAACTGGTACGCAAGACCCTGGACATGATCAAGAAGATCGCAGAGGAGCAGTACAACGAGAAGTTCTGGAAGGAGTTTGGCACCAACATCAAGCTGGGAGTAATTGAGGATCACTCCAACAGAACCCGTCTGGCCAAGCTGCTCCGGTTCCAGACCTCCCACAGCGAGTCCGAACTGTCCAGCCTGGAGCAGTATGTGGAGAGAATGAAGGAGAAGCAGGACAAGATCTTCTTCATGGCTGGAACCAGCAGGAAGGAGGTGACCACATTAATGTTGTCTTATGAATTTACATGCCACTGAGACGTCTTCAGCGTGGAAAGGTTTCTGTTCTAATGAAACGTGTGTCTTTCCCGTGGTAGGCCGAGTCCTCGCCGTTTGTGGAGAAACTTCTGAAGAAGGGGTATGAGGTCATCTATCTGACAGAGCCCGTGGATGAGTACTGCATCCAGGCTCTGCCCGAGTTCGATGGCAAGCGGTTCCAGAACGTGGCGAAGGAAGGCGTGAAGTTTGACGAGAGCGAGAAAGCCAAGGAGAAAAGAGAAGCCCTGGAGAAAGAGTTTGAACCCCTCACCACATGGATGAAAGACAAAGCCCTGAAGGACAACGTATGATTTATTTCTTTTAAATTGTGTTGTTTTAAATCAATATTTGAATGGCAGAAGTTGCAACTAGTTTCATCTGTTTCAGATTGAGAAGGCCGTTCTGTCGCAGAGACTGACCAACTCTCCCTGCGCTCTGGTTGCTAGTCAGTACGGATGGTCTGGCAACATGGAACGGATCATGAAAGCTCAGGCCTACCAGACAGGAAAAGATATTTCCACAAAGTGAGTTTGACACAAAATGATCATGGTGCAAATCTGTTTGTTATTTGTGAGCGTAAAGATATAGTAACTAGTGTTGATCTCATCACTATGGCAACCACTACACCCCCTAGCATTATGGTGGCTAATGCAGTTCACTCATAATTTACAGTTTTTTATTTCCTGTTCAGTTACTATGCAAGTCAAAAGAAGACGTTGGAAATTAACCCCAAACATCCTCTGATTAAAGAGATGCTGAGGAGAGTCAATGTAAGTCTGACATCGTTCTGATCCACTTCATTGATGTTCTGGATCTGTTCACGTGGAGTTATTTTGTTCTGCGTCTCTTGTAGGCCGATGCTGAAGACCAGACAGCTGCAGATCTGGCCGTGGTGCTCTTTGAAACGGCCACATTGCGCTCTGGGTACCAGCTGACAGACACCAAAGCCTACGGAGACAGAATAGAGCGAATGCTGCGACTCAGCATGAACGTGGACCTCGGCGAACAGGTATGTCCACTGAGACTCCACAGAGCTAGATGGAGATGTTCAGATAATGTTGATCAACGTCCTACTGCTCTGACCTTCTGCAGGTTGAGGAAGAACCAGAAGAGGAACCTGAGGAACCAGCAGAAGATGCAGAGGATGAGGGCCAGGGAGACGACGATGCTGAGGAACAGTCGGTGAGTCTCTAAGAGTTTCAAAAGTGTTATCGGAGTGAAACCTGCAGTCCGTAACTTTGAACCAAAATCATTTGTTGAGCAAGTAGAAGATCCTTCAACATTCAACATGATTTTTTTTACCTTCTTCCCAACGGTAAGTTTATGATCATCCTGTACAATTTGAGCGGATTTTCTGGAAAAGTCCAAAATAAGAGAATAACCATGTCTAATTTTTTCAAACAGAGAGGGCGCTAGGGAGGCAAAAGTTACGGATTGCAGGTTTAAAATACAGTATGAAGGTAATCTGATGTCTTAGAGATTAGCGTCTGTTTAAACATGTTCACTTCTCTTTCAGGAACCCACAGAGAAAGACGAGTTATAAAGCTGTGATGAAAGGAGGCGGGGCCTTGAGCTGTGATGCAGGGTGAAGACGATACGTGATTGGCTCTCTGTGTGGGTGGGGTTTGGGGAATGAAAATGGGCTGTTTTTTTAAAGCACTGCTGTTTTGTTGCATTTTTTTTTACATTCCTCCATGATTGTAAATTTGTTAATATTTAACTGACCCAGTTGTGGAGCACTGACTCCTGTCTGCTGTACCATTAAATGTTTGTGGAAAACGACCTTGTGTGTAAATGACTTTGTTTCATCTGCTGTTTTGACAACTGTGGTAAAAATTGTTAAACTTGAAAAGCACAACTGTTAACTACTTAAACTTGTATTTAATTGTCCTGCATCAAAAGTCGAGTCAATGATCACAATACACAGATTTTCATGTGAAGTTTGTTTTAAAAGCGCGAGACGTTTCTTCAGTCCGTTTAAACTTGTGGTCGTACTAGTGAGAATTTTCCTGTGGGGTCGGGAACAAACCATTTTTCCCAGAGTTCCAGATGGACGCAGGGGTATTCCCAGGGTTTGAAATGTCCGTTCCAGTGCAGAAGTTTGGCCTCGTGGAGGAAAGACGCCGGATACTGGGTGTCAGGACTCCAGCCTGTGCAGAACAACACGAGAACAAGGCTTTACATTGTGTTTACATTCAGACTCAATCAGCCAGTGTCTCATTTATAGTGAATAATGTGTCAGACTGTAAAACGTATTCGCTTGTCAAGAAACTTTAACTTAAGATGTTTAACTTAAAATAAAAATGTTCAACGTTATTTTAACATGAATTTCAGATGCATCCTGAATAAATGTGAATGTGGTGGATGTTTTTAAATCTTTAATTCGGTACCTAGATGTCTGACATGCCACAGTGAGTCGATGTTTGTGTATCGCTCATGAAAGACGATTAGCATCGGTGGGGTGGCCACACCCCCTGCCACAGCGCTGCTGTACAGATTCTCCCTGAGAACAGAATAACTGCTTTAGTGTTTACAATCTGATACATGTAAACTGTGTGTATATATATGTGTGTGTGTGTGTGCCCACCTGAAGTTCTTGGCCATCCATTTTTCCAGCTGTTTGGTTATTTTCTGCTTTCTCCACTCTGTTATATCTGCTAGAAAGACTCCGGGGTTGAAGGAACAGTCACTGGGGTTGATGCCCAGTCCTCTCACTGCTGCCTTACGGTAGTCCAGGAAACCCATATAGGTGGTCTGTTAGAGACCCCCAGAATACAATGAAATAAACCAGAAGCCATCGATAACACACACACACACGCAGAACACACACCTGCATGCCCACGCTGCGCACCATCTCGTGAGTTTCAGGCAGGTCGCAGTCGGATGCGAACGCAGCCGCATGCCCGGGTTTCAGTTCGATCCGGTACAATTCCTGGATGTCTCCTGTTGCCAGTAAACCCCAAATCATTTGCATCAGTCCCTGACAGCATAACTGTCACTGTAATACAGATGTGAGACTTTCTGGAAGATGAAAGTAATGGTGTGACGATGACATCACCTTGAACTATGACGTCATCATCCAGGTAGACAATCCGCCGATGATTCTCAATGCCGAGCAGCGGCAGGTAAAACCTCACAAAGTTGAGCTGAAACAGGAGAAAGCAGAAGCTCATCAGAGCGTGTGACACCGCAAACCCTCAAAAAACCCAAACAAGCCCAACTGGACCTCAGTGAATCTCATCTCAGGCCCGTATGGCAGCAGAACTCACGGGATGCAGAAGTTCTGGTCTGGATGAGTCTGGATTCACTTTCCCCTTCAGAACCATCGGGTTAAATTCCAGGATCTTGTATTTGATGGTTCTCAGTTTGGTGTTCTCGATGTATTCCCTGTTTTTAATGTCTGTTGTTTATTTTAATCTTACAGAATAACAGTAAATATAAAAAGGCAATAAACAAAAATATCTGTCATTTGTTTTACCATAAACAATACAATTAGTGTAAATATTGTAAATATTTGTATTTAATTTGACAAAATTCACAAAAACGCAGAATTGATTTGATGGTTGGAGGTCAAAGGATGAAATCTGACCTTATCTTTCTGATGCAGTCTCTCAGAGTAACTATGTAGAAGAAAACATTAGCCCGGGTGTTGCTACGGATGCTGTTGATGGTTGCCATGGAAGCGCCGATACGCTCCTCTGAAGCACAGATCAGCACAGGGATGTTCTCCACATCTGTGTCATTGTTCTCTAGCTCTGCATGTTCAGACAAACAGTCGATGTAACAGAGAACAGCAGATGATAACCAGACCTGCTAACTCTGTTACCTGGATACTTGAGCGGCGTCTGTGGTCTGGTCTTAAACAGAAGAGCAACTGCCACCAGGATGAGCACAATGAGGAGCCCGCGGTTGACTTCAGAACGAGAGAGAGAGAAATGATGACACCAGTCACTGTAACACCAGCACACAACTTTATTTCTGTGTTTGGCAACACATTTCTAAAACTTTTTTTAAACCCAACACACTTTTCAAGCAAAGGTTTCCCACAGAAGTTTTTGTGCCGCAACATTGTTAGTAAACGTTAAACTCATTCTTTTTTATTATTATTCCAAACTACAACACACAGGCAAACAGATACAAATACAAGGAAAAGACCAAAGTCTTGTTTTGCAGAAAGTGTGTTTGACAGCTTTCACACACCCTGTAATACATCTTTTATGAGTCCCCAATCTGCCTGGTTACCTCATTTACTCCGAGGCAGTCAGTGTTTACAACATCCTGTTACACACACACATAATTCAAGTCTCACTACAGCCTTTGTCACTGTGACCACAGAATACAAACTGTGATTATTTATTCAACATGAATACTGGATGTTTTTCCGCTGTGATAAAAGAAACATCTGCATCTGAAAACACATTTTGTTACTTACTTTTTCTCAACAGAGCCATGATTTATCTTAAAGAATCTGTAAAAAAAGAACAATTGTGCTTTTCATTCCGATGTAACTCATTAATCAGAGATTTTTACTCAGTCGCTCTCATTTGCTGTAGATGAACAAACGTGTTGAAGCGTTGATCTGTAATCTCTGGGACACAATGAGGTGTGGAGAGTTAAGATTAAGGAGAGTTAAGCCACACTATCAGCTCATGTGGACGGTGACAGTGTGGCTCTGAGCTCTGTGCACATGTGTTCTTGTTTTACTGCCATTCTCAGTCTTTCCTTCCTGATGACATTCTTTCTAAAGCCCTGAAGTTATCTGTTCATTCCTCATCTCTCCCACCTAATGTCACATTCTCTAGAGCTTTCAAACCTCATGCATTTAAACTTAATCTTGCATTTAAACTTAACTCATGCATTTAAACCTAACTTTTGCATTTAAACTTAACTCATGCATTTAAACCTAACTCTTGCATTTAAACTTAACTCATGCATTTAAACCTAACTCTTGCATTTAAACTTAACTCTTGCATTTAAACTTAACTCATGCATTTAAACTTAACTCATGCATTTAAACCTAACTCTTGCATTTAAACCTAACTCTTGCATTTAAACTTAACTCTTGCATTTAAACTTAATCTTGCATTTAAACTTAACTCTTGCATTTAAACTTAATCTTGCATTTAAACTTAATTTATGCATTAAAACTTAATCTTGCATTTAAACTTAATCTTGCATTTAAACCTAATTTTGCATTTAAACTCATTCAGGTGGTTTTGTTAATGCTTATAAAGTGAGCATAAGCAACACTTGGACAGTTTTTAAACTAACATTAGTTATTAGTTAGGTTTAAGGTACTTAACTAATAGGAGCTCTGCTGTAAATGGTACATTTGTATCATTTCAGCGGGTTAAAGAAACACTAACCTTTGAGAAACAAGATGTGGCGCCCGTCCTGTAAACGTTTCTCATCGCGTCGTTACATGAACACAGCGACAGTAACGTTGCAACAACATTTAGAAAACTCAGGGCGTGCACAAAGAAAGCCCTCGGCTCACAGCAGGGCTGTTTACACGTTAAAGTAACGATGCTGAACGCGTACCAGCGGTTTAACGCGTACCAGCGGTTTAACGCGTACCAGCGTTTTAACGCGCAGCCGTCCGCCGCTCACGTCCATCCATCTGTACGGTCGGTGGGCGTGGCCACAGCGGCGGGACACGCCCACTGCCCGGACCCACGCGCTGCCTATATTCTTATTAATATTATTATTATTAATAATAACACTATTAATGCAAACACGGCACTGTCGTAAAATCTCACGTGCTTACAGAAGAAACAAACTATTACACAAACTACTAAATAAACGCAGATATTCCGCGACGCTACAGTTTGAGGGCGTGGCCAACGTGATAATATTAATACATGTAAAACACAAAGGTTATATACAACCTAATAACATTGTAGTATTTTTATTATATTGTAAATACAGTATAGAATTTAATTCAAATGTATTTATTCAATCTTATACAAAACAAGATAGTATGAATATTTGCATATAATGTTATATTTCATTCAACACTGAAGATCTTTATAAAGATCTTTATATTCAGGTCAAATCATTGAGAATAATCTTTTAACAGATCCCACAATTGTGTTTTGTACAACTGTGTTTGCACAAAATACACAGAATTTAGTAAAAGCGTTACATTCAAAGATTTGCCTGAACAGTAATTTACCAAAGAAACCAATTGTGTCGTGTTTGAAACATATTACAGATTTAAAATACAAACAATTGCATAACTTTTTCCACATTAAACAATCAAACACTGTGTAAGAACAAATCAGACCACAACACTGAATGTACATGATTTGTGCAAAACTTTAGTCTGTCACCATCGCATGTGAAGTTACACAGCAGTGATTTTACACACATAACACACATAAGAGTTGTAATGCTGCAGCTGACCGGCACTTGAGGCCCCATTTGTTTCAAGCTGTTAGTTAAGCTGCCAACATCTCCAAGCAAAACAGTGATGTCACTGTTTCCTCTGCTTCAGATAGGAGCGCGATCACATAACAATGTTTAAAAGTGTTTAAAAAAACAAAATCCACTCCAAATCTGAACCAGGTTCAAATAAGAGCACAATGTTTTAATCTATTTACAAAAGACGCTGTGGTTTGTGCAAAAGACGCTTACAGCAGCGCTAACAGCATAGCTATGTTAATGGGCAGCTCAATTCTTTCATTAGTGTAGGTCATGGATCTGACCCGGTCCGGAGGAGACAGCAGGAACACAAGAGGTCCGACCCGCTGCTCAATACAGGTCAGACACAGAGCACCACCCTCGTCCAAACTGTCCATCTGAAACAAACGTTTAAACAACATTAACGGTGCAGCTATCTCCAGCACACGCTCAACACAAAACACAGCTCACACGTTTGAAACTATTCACTTTGTAATGACCAGAAAATGCTTTTTTTCATCATGCAGAGTCATTTAAACTGAACAACAAACGTATTTGAGGGTGAAAGTTACTGACGTATCTGACGGGGAGTTTTGATAAGATGAGAGGAACGTCCACTGCGACGTGATTGGTGCAGCCATCAATGGCGCAGATCAGGGGGGGGTTTGAAGGAACCAGACTGGAGCTGAGGTGGGGTCTCAGGAAGTACTCCTGTGACAAACAGGAAGAGAGGTAAAGATCAGAGGGTCACCATATCTGAATGTTTCTCTGTAGGAGAGAAGAAACTCACTCCAGTGAATGTGAGGATGTTGCTGATGGTTTTGGTGATGTACAGCGTCTTCTGTGCTCGTGTGACGGCCACATATAACAGATTACACTCATCGTCTGGTACGTTTGCTGCCGCCACACACAAAACACACAACAAATTACATTACATTATTATTCTGTTTGAACACATTTGAATGTTTCCTGAAGAAATATTTTCTCACAGACCTGTGCTGAATCCTCCAACTCTCTGCAGGTTGTGTCGGGAACACGGGACCTTCATAAAATCATCCGTCACAACCACAGTGTGAAACTCCAGGCCTTTAGACTTGTGAACGGTGCCCAGAATAAAGTCTGCAAAGGCAAAACATGACAAGGTGATGACTGTGTGATTAACATGGGGAGACGTGTTCATGGGAGTTCTTCAGGTACCTGCACACTGTGGGTTCCTCTGAGAACAATCATAGATCCGCTGCACCAGCTCTGGGATGCGTTTGTTGTATTTTTCCACCATGGCCAGTTTGCCCTCCAGCTCGCGGTCCTCTGAGGCCATGGCATATCCCTTCAGACCCCGGTACCCCCCCAGCTTCTCCCGACAGAAGCTCCGGATGAAGTGATCCTTAATGGTGAGGTTCTCTGGGAATCCAAACCACAACCTTTAGCACATGAGTGATTCACCACAGCTGAAAATAAACGTTACCAGCTGCAGGTTTGGACCTTTTCTGCGCGTGTCATCCGGTTGCATCAGCACCCAGATATCCAAGATCTTCTCCAGTCCAAAGTTTTCAACACCCTGAAATCAAGTTAGCGAAACATTCTGCGGTGATGAGCCAATCAGAAGAGCTGTAATGTTTTGACTTTATTGATCTGCACACACACAGGATATGTATGTGTATGTGATAGGATAACAGGTGCCGGGGATTCGACCAATGAGATTTTATGAAGTGACTCGTGTGATGTGTGAACTCACTCCCACGATGTGGATTTTGCAGTGAGGATTAGCATCAGTCAGTCGCACGGCCTCACTGAACACGGTGACGTTACAGCGGCTCAGAATGGCGGCGCTGCCCTCCCTCAGTCTCTGCCCGAGTTTCAGACACTCCAGTGTGTGTGTGTCCTCTCCCCTCACCCTTCCTGACACACACACACACACAGTTTTTCTCACTTTTGGGTTCAAAGTGGTCTCCAAAGTATGGTAGAAATGTGGTGAGTATACTCACACAGACACATACATACACACACACACACACAGAATAACACTAACTCACCCTCCTGATTTCCACCAACCAGTATCTGCTTCACTTTTTTACAGCTTTCCAATATGGACGCCCCAACGTAAGCAATCTCAGAGCCGAACCTGAAACTCTGTGGAGGAGCTGAGATGTTACAATACACCTGTCACTATGGTAACATGTTTGCAGGCGTGTGTGTTTGTACCTGCGTGAGATAGTAGACGTGTGTGTGAGAAACGGCGTACAGCGCGTTGACGGCCCCCCTGAACGTGTAAATCTGCTGATGAGGGTCTCCAACCAGGATTTTCCCGCAGTTCTGTGACAGCATGATGTCCATGATTACTGGAACACACACAGCAAAACTATTACAACAACGTTACGCAACATACAGCCGTACAAACCGTTTAACAGCCTCCCAGTGCTGAGGAGAGATGTCAGTACCCGGTGTGCAGTCCTGAGCCTCATCAATGAGTATGACATCATAACTATCCAGTCTGGGTCTGGTTAGCTGCCAGAGTTTGAGGTAACCTACGGCAACAGCCCAGAAAGACCCGTAATATCAAACACTGAAGCCTTCTAATCAAAAACAGAACAGATCTGTGCGGCTGCTGCCGAAATGAAAATGACATCGTTCACTGGATCTGTGTAATCTGACCTCACCGTCATGCGTCATGTTATAAACTCTCTTTAGTCCGTTCTGCATCGCTGCCATTTTGTCCCATAAGTCTTGTGCAATATCTGCAAAAACCTGCGGAAGAAAGAAGTTTGATGCGTTTATATTTACACTGAGGCAGAGGAAGGTTCAAACACAACGCTGTTGTGTTACAAGTGAAATGAACGGCAGGCTTTCGCTTTACCATTTTCTGTTGTTCGCTGGGGTTTTCTTTCTGCCCTTGTGTGTTCTTGTACTCTTGTGGGACGTGTTGCGGGCCGACGCGCTCGTCTACAGATGCCCAAAACCTGTTGAGTGTTTGCGTGACCACTTTAGCATTGACGAATCCCCCCAGCCCTTTAGGCAGGACCCAGGCCACCTCAAACGGGTGCAAATTATTGGACAGTTTCTTGATATTTTTATACCTGTGCGAAACAAGAAGAAACAAATGATAATGCAAATACCTCTATTCCAAATCAGTGTGAATGAGTGTTTACACTACAAGTGTGATGCGTTTGGGTTCTGTAACGTCTGTATTCAGTGCTGCTGTTAGCCGTTTGTATGTGAACACAGGTGTTCAGACTCACCTCAGACCCACAGCTTTGAAGGCCATTGAATGGACGGTACTGCACTCCACGTTACTGGGAAACGACTGCTGCGCATGCTGGGCCACAGATTTGTTGAAGGCGAGATACAGGAAGCGCAGATGTGGCCTGTGCTCTGCGTACTTCACCAGTGTGGTCGTCTTTCCAGTGCCTGAACAAAACAAATGAGAGCGAATGTCAACACTGACCAATCAGAAAGAGACACATCAGCACTGATATCAGATGTACCTGCAAACGCCATTATTTTCACGACGTGATCTGTCTGGACGTCGTGACTGAGAATCTGCTGCTGCTCACGTGTGACATGGAGCTGTCTGAGGAGATAAAGACACCGCTGAGGCTTCCATCCTCCTCAGTTCAAGTGTTTAGAAGATTAGAAGAAGGACTCACCTGATGCCCTCAGAGGAGCTCAGAGGTGGAGAACCATTCTCCATCAAATGCAGAACGTAGAAGATGTTGTAATGCCACCTGAAAGATTCAGTCATCAACACATCTGAGAACATCTGCTGGAGAACAAACATCGTTCCTCTTGTCTCACCTGCTGCTTATGTTAATATTATGCTGTCTCATGGCCAGAAGTAAAGTGGCCACGGCCCACAGATACTCAGAGATCTCCCCCGCTGTCAGCAGACCCTCGGATCTCCACAACAAAGTCACCAGATTCAGAACATCTGTTACTCCATCCGCCAGCAACAACATCAGAGCCATGGTGGACCAGAGATTCGGAGCCTGGAATACAGGCAAATGTGGAATAAAAAAGATGTTTTTTTTGCTTGACGGCTGAAAACTGTGTTCCCACCTCCTGATCTACAATCTCTGGCAGTCTGTGTCTGATGCAGGCCTCAGCCTGAGCGTACAGCTGATGTCTCTTCACACACGCCAACAATTCTGTCACATTCACCCGTCTGCTGTGTCTGAACTGAGACATGTACCTGCAAAATCAACAACAAGAAGGTTTGAGGAGAAACACAGACTCTGGTGTCTCTCGTCTCTTGAGGTGAAACATCACAGCTTCTCACCTCACCATGTTGAGCAGACACAGATCATGTTTTTTGTTAATGTCGTTAATTTCCAGTATGGACTTCAATTCCCTCACTGCCTCAGTTTCACTTTTTCTGTACCTGTAGTACAACTTCTTCCAAGGGAGAAACTGGACATAAAACAGTTACTAGTCAAATAATGATCACTAACACATAAACCCAGATGAAATGATGTGGTGTTTGTGTCTCACCTGTGGATCCATGACGATGGTTCTCCAGCGGTGACACACCAGGCTGACATGTCGGTACAGGTCGGCCGCCGACAGGTGAGTGAATAAAGCTCTCAGGATCTCATCGGGCAGATGCTGAATGTGACCCTGGGGTACCGCCTGCCCGCCCGGCACACCCAGCAACCCGAAGTGGGCGTCAGGGAGACTGTCCACAGGATACTCTTCATCCATCTCCTTCACAAAGTCCTCCAACATCTCCTCTTCTTTTTTGATGCTGGTAGCTCCTCCCACCTCGTGGAAGACCTCATCAAACATGTCGTCCGTGATTCCGTCCATAAAATCCTCTTCATCATCTTCCTCTTTGAGAATGAGGGATGGAGTGAGATCATCTTCATCTTCCTCCTTCACGGGGGTCTTGTTGACTTTCTGGGGGCTTGTACTGATGACTCCAGTAACTGGGAAGAAATCTGTAATGCCCTTCTGCTGTCCAGCGCCATCTGCGGCGGGAACGGATGTTAGCTCACGCAAATGTGTAAAAGTGAGACGCTCAAACGAAAGCAGTACCTTGTTTTGCTCTTTTGGTGGGTGTCCTCGGCTGCAGCCCGCAGTTCACACGTCTGCTGCTGGGACTGGCGCTGAACGGCTGCGTCAGAGACTGGATACCAGTACTGCTGTGGGCCAGATCGTAACACTGCGATGGTCCCATATGTCTGCGCTTGGCCCTTCCTACACACACACACACACACACACACAGACAGACAGACAGACAGACACACACACACACACAGACAGACAGACACACACACACACACACACACACACACACACACGCAGACACACACACACACACGCAGACACACACACACAGACAGACAGACACAGACAGACAGACAGACACACACACACACAGACACACACACACAGACACACACACACGCAGACAGACACACACACACGCAGACACGCAGACA
>JBAJNP010009711.1:0-17637 GCA_036877545.1 Yasuhikotakia modesta | reverse complement strand
AATGAATCTAAAATATATGAAAGTCTAATGTTTATCAGTACATTACAGAAAATAATGAACTTTATCACAATATGCTAATTTTCTGAAAAGGACCTGTATATACCACAACCAGAAACATTTATTTATGCAAGTATACTTACATACACTCTAGTATACATTCAACATATTGTGATATACATAACATGTAGTGGTGTATACACATACTGTACAACAGAGACCACAAGGCAAATAACATAATATACATACAGGACACAAATTCTGCAAATATACACATACACAAATAAGGCAGTAAGTGTGCTATATATCTATATATAGCACAAATACTTGTTTTATGTAAGTTCTCAATATGTAATCAGGTAAACACTCAGTAATAAAATATAAGCAAGGAAACAAATACCAACAGTACAAACAAACATAACATAATGAACACACACGTGATAGTGCTCAGCCCGTAGGGGTGGGCTAGAGTTTAGGCATGGGTGTGCTGGAGGTCTCTGCTCATGCCATTCTCTGAATTTGACATAGTTGGTGTTGTGGGCTGATCACACTGATGTGGCGCCACCAAAAGGCAGCAGGAAGTGTGTCTCTTACAAAAGACTTTAAATAATTATTTTCAGAATTAAATGCATGTGACAACTAAACTTCAGGATAGGAGGAAATGGTGCAATTGTTTGTTTGTTTTTTTATTGCTATTATTTTGGTGAATTGATGACATTTTGAAGCTATGATGACACCTGCTGTTTGTTGTAAAGCCATGTACACTGAGAAAATGTCATTTATGTTTAAACAAACAAATGGGAATGTTAGGGGAATGTTCTGTTTGTTGCATTCCTGCTGGGTTGTTCTCATGATTTCTTCTGTGCTTTATTGTAAATTGAGGCAATTATGAAAAAAAGGAAGAAAACATGTTTAGAATATACAAATAACCAATTTTCCCTGCCAGCTGACATTCCCAAAACTGGAAAGTGACATAAATTAACCACTAACATGATACCGAATGTACAATAAATAGTACATAAGCTGTTTGGATGTTGCTTACAGTACAATACAATACAACCGTGACAAAAGAGGGTTATTTCTATAATTACAGTAATATCACAACAACAGAGAAACTTCCCTTTTGAAAGTGTTTTCACTGAGTAAAAATGTTTGCGTTATCCTCCACTTAATGCTGAGATTTTAGGTATACATTTTTTTAAACGTGTTTATCTTGATCTTGTTTCGGTTTTAGACAGTTTACCACAGGCATCAACATCCTGTCTTTCCCTGCCCCGCTTGTTACCCTTAAAGACGAATCAACCACACCTGTTTATCATTAAGCTTTTCCTTTATATTTCCCTCATGTTTACCTTGTCTTTGTCAGATCTTTGTTCATGTTTTTTGTGTAAGTCTATCCTACCTTGTGTAAGTCTCCTTCCAAGTTTATTTTGCCTGGTCTACTCTTGTTTTTGATTGTTTTTTATGTTTCACTCTTGTCCATGTCAAGACTGTTTTTTGTTTCTTTGGTTTCTTTTTGTTTTGGTTAGATTCAACCCCAGCTCCCCTCCACTTACCCTAGCTTGTCGACTCTCTGGAATATCCCCTACCTGCGGTTCCTACCATCGACTACTCTCCCATTGTTACTCCCTCCTCCACAGGAGGCCCAGACTCTTCCCTGCTGTTGCTACCCATTTACCAATTTATTTAGTTGGACATTTCTGTTTTGTTTGTGACTCTGTTATTAATTAAACTTTCTCTCCACATTTGGGTCTCTTCTGGATCTTGACATTAGGGTCTTACCAACAAGTTTACCTGCATCGGGGTGTTGGAGCTCACTGCCCTTATGGCTACATAAGGAAGAGCTACAACAATCTACCTGACTCCTTACAAGTGGCAGACCTGTCCAGCGTTCTGGGGGAGTCTCAATACATTCAAGAGTCTCTCAAGGCTGGTCTTATTCGTCCCTCTTTTTTCCCTGCCGGTGCATTTTGTTTCTTTTTTTTTTCTTCTTTTGTCCTTGCAATACTGTATTGATTATTGCAGCATGAACCCCCTACCCCTTATGTCATCAGCCTTTAAAATTTAAAAACGCTTATCTTGTCCATATCAGAAAGTGCAATGAGTGGAAAACTGCCTTTAACACAACTGCTAAGGGGCACTTGTGGTCTACTGGTAAAAGAGTCAGGCTTGTAATTAGAAGGTTTCTGGTTTGAATTCCAGGCCTGCCCTTGAGGAAGGCACCTAACCCTCTAAGCTCCCCAGGCGCAGCAGGGATAGCTGCCCACTGCTCCGGGTGTGTGTGTGTTCACTCCTCACAAAGGATGGGTTAAATGCAGAGGTAACCATAACTGACAAAAACAGGTCACTTTCACTAACCAATGCCCCGGCAGTTTTCCAGGCACTAGTTGAGAGTCCACTTGGCACAATTCCAGGCACAATGTGTTGAAAGACATGAGTTTGTTAATCAGTTTGTCTTTTGTGTGTCTTGATGACGTCTTAATTTTTTTTCCCCTCACCCAGACAGATACACGCTCAATAGTTCATAGTGTGCTGGTAAGGCTTCGCAACTGGGGATATTGTTCCTCACTCTTAGCTCTACATCTCACAAACCTCACTGAGAAAGAATATGGATGAACTTTAACTCCTCATCAAAATGAAGGATTTCTCGCAATCTGCTGCACTTTGCTTCACGGAAACATGGCTATCCAAGCTAACGCCTGACAATGCGGTCCACCTACTGGGCTTTCAGATTCTCAGTACTGATCACATGTCAGCACAAACTGTTAATCCTAAAAACGGTGGAGTTTGCTGTTATGTAAACAAAGTCAAAGTGGCATGTTTTTATCACACTGCAAGTTGTGAACACACACACACCCAGAGCAGTGGGCAGCTATCACTGCAATTGGGGGTTAGATGCCTTACTCAAGGGCAATTCAGTTGCTACCTGCTGGCTCTTGAATCGACCCAACAACCTACTGATTACAAGCCCGACTCCTAAACCAGTAGACCACACCTGCCCCCATCATTCATTACAATAAATGTTTATACCCACAAGTCTGCATAAGTAAAGCACTCAACTCTGCAGCCATATTCAAAGCATGGAACAGAACCACCTGGATTCACTGCTTATCATTTTGGTCGACTTCAATAGAGCAAATCTTAATGATGAACTCCCAAAATTCAGGCAACAAATTCCATGCTCATCAAGAGGGAATAACACTTTGGGCCACTGCTACACAGTCTTAAAAGATGGCAAACCACTCTGGTCCTTATATGCATCATATAACCTATGCATCCCAACCACCAATTGCAGAAAATTCAGTAATGACAAACCATGGTTCACTGCCAAACTGAGACCACTACGGAAAGACAGAGAGGCAGCTTATAACAGTGGATAGACTGACCACTATCCAACAAGACCAGAAACATGCTCACATTCTCAGCTAACGACCCAGCATCAGCGTGGAGGGGCCTACATGTCCTCACCAACTATAAGGCTCCATCCCCCCACTCAGACAACACCCAACAATTGGATAAGTATCTTAAGACCTTTTACTGCAGGTTTGAGGTGCCCACAAACCAGCCATCAACACATCTCCAAACCATCAACCCCTCTTCACCCAGTCACCATCACTGACAATCTGAAAAGATCATGTTGAATGACTCTTCAAAAGAAAAAGGAAGGTCCATGGCCCTGACCAGGTGTCCCTCTCCTGTCTAAAATCATGCACAAACCAGCTAGCCCCGTTACAAGGATCTGTGGTTCCCCATACAACCATAGACATACAGGAATAAAAACTGTACTGGAATGACACTATATTTTTGGTTGTCTTAATTACATTAATGTACCTGAGGGTGACAGGGGTACAGCTGAGGATGATGAGCTCATCTGAAAGAAATAGTTGTATGAGGCTACTTATTAACTAATTAAATCATTACTTTACACACTACACAGAACTAACACAACAACAACACTGATAACTGATACACTGATACAATTCTGATGTGTGAAAAAGGAAAATTAGAGTTTTCAAAATATTTTTAATATATACGGTTTATTTTAAAAAACCAACACTTTTGCCATTGGATTATTATTTGTCTTGTTTTTTCTTTCAGATCATATTTTTTTTTCAGATCATCCATTTCTTCAATGTCAAACTGTTCAAAGTGTTCATTCTTATTGGTATAAAATGTATCTTATACTTGGCCTATCTAAACATTTAATCAATGTAGGTCTATGTGATTTTCACATGACTGTTTTAAGAAAACCATGTCAGATCACTTTGAAAAGATATAGCAGACTTCCTCAGACCAGGATGTGGCTATTAAGTTGTTTATTTTTTATGCTGAATAATTAACATTCAAAAGTATAACGAAATGTTACAAACATGGTGTTATGTTTGTAATTTGTTGCATTTGTTGCTGCTTACCAGGCCGAGTGATATGAGCTCACCCCCAAATCTCTATGTGATATTCTGATGCAAAGCTATGACGTCACAAACTTTAATCCAAAGTTAAGTCATCATCCAATAACCTCAGTAACAGTGCTGATGTGCTTCTACATCTCTGAACCACACAACACAACGCCTTTCTTTCGTCAGTGTCCATAATTACGCGTGGTGGGCGTGAACTTACCTGTGTGACGTCATCAGCCGGCTTCGGTAAGAGGCGCTAGTACAGCTGGAGAAAGACACGCGAGACTCCTCACCTGTATCAGGTAGCGATCGCCTCATTTCAGCACTAAACTTTCCATTTATTCATGTGACTGATGCGTTAAAGGAACGATTTTACCTGCGTTTGAGCTAATTTAACATTTTCACTGATGTATTAACTAATTTAGTCCTCCAGCTTTCTTTGCCTGTAATAACATGTCTATCATGACGCTTTGATTTGTTTTTAAATGATCTATTATTTAGTTTAAATGTATTTCCAGACTATTTTTGACGGTTATATAGTGTATTTAGCATTATATAGTGACAAGCTGAACTTCATTCAGAAACAGACATAAGATGATTTGATGTGGTGAATTCTGGGTTAAGCAGCTGTGTTAACCTGTTAACCTGCTATCGTTAATGCTATCAGATGCGTTGTGTGTTTTATAGATGTCGAGCACAGAGTTGTTGTGTTTGGACTTTTAATTGAAGCTAGTAGCACGTGTGATGTGCAGTGAAACTCACCTGAACTCACCTGAGCGGTCTGATCACATTCCTCGCGCTCAAACACGCTGACATGTCCATCGTTCACATTACATTACATTACTTACCACATTACTCTCCTCATAACACTTTATTCATGGAGTCAATTCACCAGTGAGTTCAGTGATCACTGTAGAATCCAGCGTCTCTGTCCTGTTTATGATCAGAGTAAACTGGTCAAAGTAACTGCACCATAAGATCAGACTGGTTATCAAGTCAACAGTTTAACATGGTTGAAGAGCAACTAAACTTCTTTAAAAAACCTGTTTGTACACATTGCTGAGATTTTTTTGAGTCATGGAGTTACACGCACACCTAGTAAAAGTTTCATTGGGAAGTTGTTTTAGTTTTTCTACTTAATTTATTGCCAGAATATTTTTTTAATGATTTAATATGTGACTGAATCTTGGCTATTTTTCCTGCAGTCTTCCTTTGACCTGTAGATAAAGAAAAAATGTGACTATCAATAGAAAGGGAGTTTTATTTTCACGGCACAGTTCAAATCCAGGCGAAAACTGATTTTGAGATGTTTAGCATTCGGTTAACCTTTTACAAGTCTTGTTTTTTAAATGGAAATGTTCAAATCTGTTTTTTCTGCAAATCTGCATTTCTAACTCTAAATAATGATTTTTTTGTGCATTAGATACAGATACAGTTCTTAACTGTTTTAGAAAATCTGATTTAACCTGTTTGGAATATGAAAGCTATATAAAATGTAATGCTATCATTTAACGTTAACATTAAAGTAGTTTCCATTCCTTTAAACCCTCAGCTGATATTGTGGGAGGAATTGCTCATGTATGGCGTGAAGTTTAACATTGACTTTTTAATTTGAAATGACGTTTTATGGTCTAGTGCCATTTTAATGTAAACAATTAAACAATCAGAGTGAATGAGGATGGAAATGTGTTTTTTGTCTCAGTTTATTTGATGGAAAAGAAGTCCAGTCTTGATTCTTTTTAATAAGAGGCTACAACCAGCAGCGATCAGTGATGAATGTTCTGGAAAAATCTGGAGTTAAACCCACACACAAACGCACCGACAGCTCAGGATCCTCACGTCACTCTCGACAGGTGAGTCTGAAAACAAGCTGTTGGCTGTATGTAAACCGTTTCATAATCACAAACAGTTTTTAGTTCACTTATGTGAAAGTTACAGTAGTTCATTACCACTTGTTGAATATCAGAGCTGGTTGGTTTGATTTATGGCTTGATTTTTAAAATCTCTTGAATGGAGAAATTTTAAATGCTGCTTGAGCGCTATGATTTGCGTAATCTTTGTTTTTGTTTTTGATGCAGAACTCAAGGGATTGGGAAGTGATATTAGATCCAGAATCTGCATCGGCTGCAGGAATGGGCCAGGAAAACAACAGGGTTCCTGGCATTTGTGAAGGATTCCTTATGAAAAAACGCAAGTATCCTCTTCAGGGTTGGCATAAGGTGAGATACTGGACAAGCAGGGAGAACACTGAGCATTCTTGTTCTTGTATTCTCATGTCTTTTTTTTTTTTTTAACTTTTCAGAGATATTTTGTATTAGATAAAGGGATTCTCAGTTACTCAAAAACACAGCAGGATGTGAGTAAAGCCAGTTTTGTTGTAGCAGCGGTATAATATCTATCATATAATATCTATCCAATATCAATCAGTCATAATATCTGTGACTGATTGGAAATCCTCTGATCTTATGTGGTTCCTGTCAAACTCAGATTCTTAAAGGGAAGATTCATGGCGCTCTGGATGTTAGCCTTGCTGTCATGTCTGTGAACAGAAAGGCTAAGCGCATTGATCTGGATGCAGGTGACAGTTTGTATCATGTGAAGGTGAGTCTCTGACAGACTGTGAAATAATACTGATTCAGTATTCAGTAGTAGATGTGCATGTGGACCATGTGAACTTCTTTTAGGCTAAGAGCGATGATATCTTCTACATCTGGCTGACCAAACTGACAGCTCATCGCCTCTTCAGGAAGACTGAGGCTATAACCCTGCATCAGGGGGTCCTGCAGGCCCTCTCCACAGGAAGCCATGACACTTTACCCGCTGTGGCCAGTCTTGCAAAGAGAAACCGAGCGATGGTGAGCTGATGAATTTTGAGGGTTTTGTTAAACATAAACAACTTTACATCAGCAGACATATTTAGGGTGAAATCTTGACCATTTCTAAGTCTAACTGATTTCCACTTTTTTGTTGTTGTATTTTGTTTTCCCCAGGTTCCACATTATCAGAGCATGTCATCGATGTTGGGGTCTGAGACTCAAGGTTCACCCTCTACCCCGGCATCTCAGATGAGCAGTAAAGTTTCTGATTGGCTCCAGCAAGCCCAGGATGCCCACATGTGTCAGCAAGGTTTGTCCCTCCTAATAATGGAAAGGTGCCGTGTTGGTTTGGATCTGTAAGTCATCTTCATCAGGAGCGTCCTGACATGTAATAAACTGTAGTAGGAGATTTGATGCTTGCTGAATTCTTGCCAGATTCTCCTCCAACTCCATTTAAAACAGGGTTATTTTTAGGTTTGTAGGATACAATTTAAGCAAATCTTTACCTTGAGTGTGGGCAGATTAATATCTTACTGATGCTGTTAGTAATCGGGGGCTTGTGCTGCTATGTGTGCTGCTTTTATTTCCTACCCACAGAACTTGCTCGTGTTCAGCTGGATTTGGCCGAGCTGTCACAGTTGATCCAAAGGCTTCACTGTCATGGGGCAGGTCTTCCCATCAACAACAGTGACCTGGAGCACCGAATCAGCATGCAGGTGAGACCGAGTCTGACTGCGCCACACAAACCATTCATCAAATCACAGATTTAGACATAATCGTGTCTCTGCCCATCAGAATCTTAGTCTTGAGAAACCCAAAAAGAAGTCCGGAAAGCTCTGGGGACACTCGCGAACACTCTCTCGAGTCGAATCTCTGGGAATTGTAAGCGTTACAAAAAAATCTTAAATGTAATTCTTGGGTTGGCAGGGTTTTTAATGATGTTCCATGGGGGTGTCATGTTATGGCCTATTACAGCAATTCAATCATTTGGGCACGTCATCGGGTTTGGCTGCCTCGCTTCAGTCCATTCCAGATTATGTGTATTCCCAGCTGTCCACACCAGAGGTCTCCTCACCAGAGGGCAAGAAGCTGCAGCTGGACATCTGTGCCATGTGTGAACAAGGTTCAAACATTTTCACTTATTTGACATTTTGAAGCTGCACTTTTCCATTCTCTCATGTCCTTTCAGACTCTGAAACACCTCCCTCTGAAACGGTCTTATCAGTATCAGTGGTCTTTTGTGATTGGTCTCCTGCTTAAAGCATGTTTCACAAACGTCCCACCCCTTACTGTAGCCACAGGCATCACCTCATCTATTTATGCCCTTTCAATGCCCTAAGCAGCAATTATTTATATGAATGAAAGCGATGTCACAGTGTCCAGAGGAAGACACTTGTAGTCCCTTACAAGCGTTTAATATTGCTTTAGAGGAGTAATATTGCTTTACAGGAGTATTCCTTTTGCAGGAACTTTATATGGATCAATTATAGCAGTAGAACATGTGATGCATGATAATGATGTTTAAGCATGAAAACATTGCTTTTTATCTTTAGTTAGTGTACATTGCTGGAATCCATTTGTTTGTTTTAGTTCATGCATCCCTGAAGTCGATTCACGAGTCTCTGGCTATGGAGCGCGAACGGGTCAGACAGGCTTGGGCTGGACCGGACCTCCGCCAGTCCACTTCTCATCAGCTGGCCACGTTGTGCACGACCCTCTCTGAGGTAAATATCACTCAGTTCCAGACTGATGTTCTGAACAGCAGACAGTGGTCCATTGGAGCGTTGTTCTGTGAGTTTCAGCAGATGTGCTGATTGGCAGACTTTTTCAAGTAAATGTTGGTGTGTCCTGTAGCGGTTTCTCCTGTATAAAGACAAATGCTTATGCAGTCCACATAAGCTCTGTGTTTTCTGCGTTCATTAATGTTTTAAGTGTTAATTATTTGTTGTGTTTGATTTATCAACAAGTGGATAAATAACCAAGCACGGTTTAAGCATAGTTTGTTCCAACTCTGAGATAATCAATGGTTATCTGTGACCTATTTTTTGCTAGTTAACATTTGGGATGTGTTTAAGCAAGGCTGAATGAATCTTTGTACTGTTAATCTTTCATTAGCTGGATCTTCAGTCCCGGTTAACTCGAGTTCATACGGTGTCCCTGTCATCAGATTCCTCAGATGAGTCTTACTGTACTGTACGTCAGGATCAGGTGTGTGTCATTTAATTCTTTCTGATTTGAAGTATCTTCTGTTTTTTTATTTGTAATGGTTCTGTTGATGTTTGTCAGCCCACTCCCTCTCAGGAGCGAAAGCTTCACCGCACACTGTCTGTGAGCGACTCGGTGGCGGAGTATTTTGATGCCAGTGAGGTGGTTTGTGAGAGCATGTCTGAAAACGAGACTTCTGATGAGTCTGGCTTGAGTGACGTCACCACAAGCACCTCTGAACCAGAGGAAGGCCACTGTACGTCTGCAAGTACTACTGCATGAGTTGAACTTGATGTCTATGTGTCACAGCCTTTAAAGATGCTATGTGTGTTCTGTTTTTTTCAGTCACTGCATCTATGAAATACAGAGCCAGTGTGTCTAGGGCTCCAGATGAGCAGGCCAGTATTCTGAGAAACGTGGGGCGACGTGAGGCGCTTCCCGCACACAGCACTGATAACAGCCATATTGGAATCCTCACCATCCTCTACAACAACATTGGGAAGGATTTGTCCCGTGTCTCTATGCCAGTGGCTCTAAATGAGCCGCTTAGTTTATTGCAGCGCGTGAGTGAAGAGCTGGAATATTCTGAACTCTTGGATACTGCCAACCACACGGACGACCCCTTCCTGAGAATGGTAATAACAGCACTGCAACCTCACGCACCGCAGCTGCTCCACTGCCTGTTGTTCATACAGTTAACTATAGTTTGACTGCAGCATCACTATCTCTTATTATTTTCACCTGTACAACTGATTTGCAACAATGCAATATTGTCGATAACGCTACAGATATAATTTAACTAGTGAAATCTAATGCAGGACGTGCACAGGTCCACTGGATTGTTTTAGCCATTCTGCAGCACATGTAGTAGGATTCAAGACAGATTGCTGGTTGTTTTTAGGTCTATGTAGCTGCATTCTCTATATCGGGCTACGCCTGGGCCACCTGGCGGAATCGCTACAAACCCTTCAATCCTGTTCTAGGAGAAACGTATGAGAATATACGTGAGGATCGAGGTTTCCGCTATGTTGCAGAGCAGGTAAGAGTGATTTACAGCTGCTAAATATCATAGAAGAATGGATTTGAAAAGATGTGGTTTTATTTGTAGGTCAGTCATCACCCTCCGCTGTCGGCCTGCCATGCAGAGTCTGAAAATTTCAGCTTTTGGCAAGGTAGTTCTCCCACAGTTTTAATGTGGAAAGTTTCTCCTTTTTTTTTTTTTTTTTAAATGTTTGTCAGTTTAAGATTTAGTTCCACATGTGCAGCGTCAACAGAAGTGAAATGTAATTAATTCCCTTCAGACCAGCGCTGGAAGAATAAGTTCTGGGGGAAATCTGTGGAAATAGTATCAACGGGGATGGTCAATGTCACGCTGCCAAAGTGAGTTTCAAACGTGTAGCGTGGACACATGCTTACCAGCATTTGTTTAAGTCATCTTGTTGTATGTAGTCTTACCTCTTTTTATAGTTTCATCTTATGAACATCCTGGTAACTTTATATACTGTTCATAAATTGAAAAAGTTACTTTAGTCTACAGCACTTTTCTTTATGCAGAATCTGAGGTCAGTTACACCTACAACAGCACAAACTATTTTACAATGTAATTCACCGACTGTCACTGAGCCCCGCAGCGCGTCGCGACCTCTGCGTCACCTGCGTCGCGACCTCTGCGTCGCCTGCGTCGCGACCTCTGCGTCACCTGCGTCGCGACCTCTGCGTCGCCTGCGTCGCGAGCTCTGCTTCCTAATGATATTATTTTAATCCCGAAATTCAAGCACTAAACGCTGCGTCGCTGAACCGCGCGACTACATCTCGTCTCCCTGCAGTAAAATGCAGCTTTTGTGAACAACAGCCTCCTGCTCCTGCACTCGCAGCATATATATTTTAATATTAGTGGTTATTCGTCCATCACTGTTTCTGGGATCGTTTGCAGCCAACATGGTAAATTGTAGCAGTTTACAGTCATAACTTCATCCGTATTGATCTCAGCAAAAATATTACTCTTAAATTAATAGTTAAAATACCAAAGTTAAGTCTGAAGTAAATTTCTACCAATGTTTAAACTTGTAAACATTAAAGTCAACTTTAAAGTGTGCAGTATTTACTTAGACTTATTCACATAATGATAACAGTGGTTTTATTAAAGCTTACAATTTATAAACATTGTTATTGCTTGTGTTTAATTTGTGTGGATGATCCTCTGGTTCCCTGCAGCTACGGCGATCATTACGAGTGGAATAAAGTTGTGACGTGTATCCACAACGTCTTCAGTCAGCAGAGGTCGCTGGAGCACTACGGTGACGTCATTATTCGCAACCTCAACAGCGACGAGTGCACCTGCAAGATCTCCTTCATCAAAGTTAGTCCAGATTTCACTTGTGCTGTCTTGCATTACTGTTTTCTTCCTTTAACTTTGCCCATTATTTAACAGAGTAGTTCAATTTACTCATGCTTTTAAAGTTCATTTGGGAATCATTACATCAAGCAGATTGAAACGTTGTGTTTCTCTCTACTTGTTTAGTCGCGTTACTGGGGTGACGAGAGCGGGAAGAATGAGGTGCAGGGCACCGTTCTTGACCGGACCGGTAAAGTGGTTCATCGCTTTGGTGGATCGTGGCATGAGGGCATTTTCTGTGACATGCTTCCCAACCCACAGTCCATCTGGAAGCCAAGTAGGTCACAGTTTCTGTTACAGATCATTCAGAGCAGTGGGAGTGTTCATTTATTGCTTTTTCTCTCAGATTCTCAGCCGGCTGATCACTTCAGTTACTTTGGCTTCTCTCAGTACGCCAGAGAGCTAAATGAACTGACCCCTGATATAAAGGACAAGTTGCCCCCAACAGACACACGCTTCCGTCCGGACCAGAGGTGTGTAACGGTGATCGATCGCTAGAGAAACCTGTACAGTGCTCTGCATTGTTCAAATGTATGGCTTAGCTTATTCGACAGTCATTATTTTAAAGCGTTCTTTCTCTAGACTTCTTGAGGAGGGCAAAGTGGAAGAAGCTGATAAACGCAAAGATGAAATAGAGGAGAAACAACGTGAAAGGCGGAGGGAAATGGCCAAGAGAGGACAGGAACACACTCCCCGTTTCTTCAAGTAAGTTGGTACAGTAAGTTTATGTAGCACATTTCATACAGTGTGATCATTCAGTGTGCTTTACATACAAACAACTGCAGACAGAAAATGACAAATAAACAGTGTAATAACAGCAAAAGATGTACAAGTTAAAATAACAGAAAATTGTTTTTTATACCATTATTTTAAAATCAGTTTTAACTGAAACACAAGTTCAGAAGATACTAAATGCTCAAATTATAATGCATGATGAAATTAATCCTCAAAGTTTTAACTACTTGCTCTAGTGCCATTGTCATATGTAAGCTGTGTTGTACCATTAAAGCTACATTAAACAAAGGCACTAAAGTTAATATTTAAAACACTGTAAAAATAATTAAAGCCTGAAGACTGAAAACATTTAACGTTGTTACAAACGGAAGTGTGTTTAGTGATGGTTTACCCCATAATGAAAGTTTACTCCCAGACCATCTGAGGTGTAGGTGACATTTTCTCC
Organism: Yasuhikotakia modesta; assembly: GCA_036877545.1. Lineage (NCBI taxonomy): Eukaryota > Metazoa > Chordata > Actinopteri > Cypriniformes > Botiidae > Yasuhikotakia > Yasuhikotakia modesta. The sequence continues at coordinate 4,647 of JBAJNP010009711.1, read as the reverse complement.
TGGAACGTAAAGAAGTTTAGATGAAGCTAACTGTGAAGGGTAGATTTTATTACGATCTGTAATGTTCTAACTTACAATGCATGCTTTCTTTAAACAGGATCTGAGGTTTTTAGTTTATTTTTAACTTCAGACATTTTGTAGTTTGATATCAGACTTTTTGAGGGTAGGAACATTTTAGTTTCTGACATTAAAGAAGTGTGCAAAGCTGCAAAAACATTGTTTTAAATGGACCATTTCCAAAAAAAGTTTTATTTCTAAATGACGAATTGGCATCCAGAGGCAGTAGCTTCTATTTCATGTTATCTGCATGTGATGTTAAGAGTCTGTCTGTCATCAGACAAGCCCGTGATCATGCTGGCAGAGAGGTGTGGCTGACAAATGGAACTTACTGGAAGATTCGAGAAAGTCCAGGATTTGCCAACACTGAAAGTCTGGATCTGTGGTGATGCATTGAGTTGATGTGAAGATTTATGTCATGACTGTTAGTGTATATAGATGCGTTTTATGTAACTGATGTGAATTTTAGTACAAACCAAAGATTCTCACTCTCACTTTTTTGTACCCAAATAGTGATTTGAGGTTTTACTGATTTACTGATTAAATACCTGATTGTCTTATGCACACAACTGGCAACAGTCAGCATTACATGTAAGAATAGATATTTCAAAAACACTGTTCTTATTTATTTTTAAGTTGTATTTTATTTAAAATGTAGCTGTCAGGAAGACTGATATAATTCTAGAATGTTTTTCCAGATCAGAAATTTTTAGGATGTACATGAAATCATTTTTCTGAGCTTGTTGGTGAATACAGATGTTTTAAATGTGTAAATAATACCTGTTTATACCGATTACTGTAAGATTTGCCTTTTAATGGCTTGATTTAATACATCTGCTGAAAAACATTTATGATCCTACTGTGTAAAATACATTTTATTCATTCCTCAAATGTGGAGCTGAAATGATGAAAACAAGTTTTTACTTTTGATGTTTCAGCTAGTTACTCACAAGAGTTTTGCTTCAGTGAAAAGCGTAATTGGACTGTGTGCAATTTCTTGTAAAATGCATTTCTAATCAGATGAGAATAAATATTAAATTTGAACAAAATATGCTTGTGTTTGCTGTCCAGAGGTGGACTTTGTGCTTTGTTTTTTGTGTTGCCCTGGCAACTAGCACCTAGGGTGAAGCTAGGAAAAACAGTGTTACACAATGAGTGTTAAACAGTCTTCTATCAGTGAAGAAGTTGATGAAAGCCAGAGAACAGCAGAAGCAGATGATGTAATGATGGTATAAGAACAGAGTTCATTGAACAGTGTCTTATTGTTCACACTTCATCTGAAGTTTCAGCACACAGTGATATATTTCACTGCTTCATGAAACATCCCATAAACATTCTCTTATCAGATGCCCCACAATCATTATATAATTATTAATTATTATCAGCTCTCTGTTTATATTTAAGAAAGTAATGAATTGCAGCTTTAACATAACTGGTCCTCTCGGTTGAGTCTGGTTTATCCTCCATCTATACATATTGTTGGAGTTTTCTTTTCCTGCCATTGTCACTCTTTTGGCTTGTATTGGCATAAGGAACTTATTGCAATACTAAAGACTGTACTACTTTGCTATCTTTAATTATGGCATTAAATTTAAAATCTTATCTTGTTCTGAGCATCATCTCCATGTCCAGCTGAAACTGCAAATCTTGTATGTCACATACAGTCTCTGAGGTACATAGTGTTTTAATACAGTCTGAATACATGAACCTCTCGTGACCACAGAGAGATACAAACCTTTATACATTTTAAATGATTCAGTCAACTCTTTAATAATAAACTAACTACATACGTCCCCAATGCACAATAAAAACTCGCAATAATACCAGATGTTCTGTGGTTTTGTTTTGTGATTTTTAATATTCAGGCTTGGTCAGGATAATGTAGAGCAATGGCTGATGAAACGCTCCAGAAGTATTTGTGCTGTCTTACTGTTGCCATGGTAACAAATCGACCTTAAACCAAGTTCAAGTACATTTGAGGTATTTAACGTGCTAGAAATAACATGAAATTCGGTACACACATCACAGCAGTAAGCCTTTAGGTGTGGGCACAGCTTAAACAAGCATGGTGGGGAGCTTTGTAGCACTCCTTTTTAACTAAAGTGACGGGTTAGTTTTGCTTCATGAGAATGACACAAAGTCGGCCATGGTGGATTTTTTAATTTTAAATACTTTTAACTTTCAAATACTCCTCCTAGGGTATTATGCTAAGACATTGAAGATGCAAAATTATGAAGGGATTTTTGATACCTGAAACAGGTTAGCGTGCCATGAACGTGAGTTCTTTACACTTGAGCAATAAGTCTAAGCACCAGGTTTTGTTGTTATAAAGTGCTGCCCTATTGTTTTCTTTGGAATTTGTGTTTCTTTTTAACTTGGGGGGGCTTTGGTCCCCTAAATATGTTCAAAAACATGCTTGGAAGTATGTTTGGTGTTGTGTGATAATCGCAATGAATGACGTGTCACAGTTATAGCGCCACCAACTGGCAGCAGGAAGTGTGTCACTTACAACAGACTGTAAAGTAGTCAACTATTTTTGGAATTAAATTCATGTGACAATGGGCGAAAAATTTCTTAGACTTAACATTACATCAATTAACTGATGTAATAGCTCTGCATTAGAATGCCATAGAGACTTGAGGGTGAGCTCATATCACTTGCTTAGCAAGCAGCAGCAAATGGTGACATTTCAAGTTCATAGCCATGCCCTAGCAACCAGCCCTTTGACTTGACATTAAAAAAGAGGAGGGACATTGAAACGTCTAGAGACAAGTGAGTGGCTTCTTTTGACAAACTGGCAGGTAGTTTTTAATTAATTATCATGGAAACTATTCAGCCATGTCCTAGCAACTATTTCGAGTGCCTTAGCAACCAACATGAATTATCTGTATCTTCTTCACCATTCACACTCAGCTATTAAAAATGGCCCCGATTAGCCCCATTAAGAACTTTTAAACCTCCATGAATTGTTGAGCCTTGTCACAAGGGTGAAGCCTTGTTCTGCCCCGGCTAACATTTCTGGGCATTCTCTCTGGTTTTCTGTTTTTGGACTGTTTCCTGTGTTTGATAGCCGCCTGCCTTTGAACTTTTGCCTGTTTTTTGGATCACGCTCTTTGCCTGACCTGATCTCTGTACCTGTTTTTGTACCTGGTACCTTTGTTGTACCCGTTTGCCCGTTTTGAGCCGTGCCTGCCTGACCATGTGTCATATAATAAAATGCTGCGTATGAATCCCATGTTTGAGCATTTATTACAACTGAACTGCCAAACTAGTTCCACTGGCAGTCTAATACAGTCACAAACTCTTCCTGAAAACTGATTTTACTGTGTGCACCAGATATGTCTGCTATGTGTTTTGCAACAGTTTCATTGGAATCAAAGAAACATTTTTATTGTCATAATGGCACTAAATGTATAGTGGACAAATTAAAAAAGCAAATAGTGTGTTTTGAACCCATATACTAGTTATTTATAAGAGGAATCCTCTTACCTCATGTACTGCAGAAGCAGCCAATGAATCCGATATTGACATGAGCTTGACCAAATCGTCTGGCACACTCTGGGAGGTCAGATCAAGCGCTAGTTTTAGTAGCAGGGACATGAGGTGGCAAACATGCATGCCAGCATTTCTCTACCTGGGCCCTGGGGCACACTAGGGCCTTAACAAATGTTCCATGGATCCTCAAGATGACTTCAATTCAAATCAAACATTCAAATGAATTAAACCTAAAAATCAGTATTTTTCTTAGAGGTCGTTTTTAATGTGTATTTATACATCTGTCATGATGTATAACATGATGAACATATATTGGAAGTACAATAAACAAAAATATATCTCCCTAATGTATAGCACTACATGACACCCACAGTATTTGCCCAATTTTAGCCCAATTTGATTCTGTTGGTACGTGTTCATTTTCTTAGTGATTTAAAAGAAACTGTTAACATGCCACAACAACAAACTTTAGTTAAGTTTTGAAAAAGCAGACAAAAAGACAAAGATACAACACTGTACTTAACGTAAAGAAACAAATTACAATACTGTGAGAAGTAACACTTTGAGTTTGTGTGTCAATACTGAGTAATAATAATAAACAACATGTACTTTACTACATGTTACTAAATAGTCTAATAGTATAGTAAATAGTAAAATAGTCTTACTTTAGTACATTAGGATTTGGGTTAGCTGCATGTAATTATGTATAAGTTACTATTATTACTATAATAAGTACATGTAACAAATGTAACAAAAACACAGTCAAATAAAGTGGTAGCCTATGAAACATTATAACTGACTCAATTGTATTAAAAACAAAAAATATACAATTATTGATTTAGTTGTTGATATAGATCTTGATGATTAGCATAGAAATAGTCAATCTTAGGTTTCTTGCACAATATTTATATATCTAAAGAATAAAAGTACTTTACAGAAACAGGCTTGACTATTTACACCACTTCACAGGACTGAGCGATCGCTCCATAGATTCTCTGATCTCTTTCTCTTTACAATCATGGTGAAATTCTTCAGAAGAAACAGTATATACTTTATTTATTTGTTCATAAATTAGCATTCTCAGAAATTGATCAG
>JBAJNP010009710.1:0-17638 GCA_036877545.1 Yasuhikotakia modesta | reverse complement strand
AACAGAAAACTGTGCTAATTTAGTTTCTTTACAAGCCCTTTTCCTCCCGTGGACTTACAAAAGGTCCTGACAAGGTCAAAACTTACTAGCATTACTATACCTGTGGGGACGTTTGGTCCCCACAACACAATAAATACCAGGACCACAAACACACACACAAACCGTCACAAGCTCTTATCCACATCATCCCTTATTCCGACATGGAAAATAGAATCGTTAGCTGTCAAACTGACATGGAACAAACCGGGATTATGGGTCCTTAAGAGAACACATGTCCCTTAGGGTCAGACTAGAAGATTGATCCTGAAACACAACACAGCAACCTCCAGCCCTGACAGACGCCCGGATCAACTACAGCCTTCCTTTGGGACCCTGTCGGGATAAAACCGCCACCTCAGGCCTTTCAGACAGCAGGCCTAACCCTCCGGCCTGTGCCCAAGCATCTATCAAAGGGCAAAGCACTAAAATGCAGGTGCCTTAGCCAACAGTTTGTTGGTATTCTTGGCCGTCCCGCCCAGTGAAATGTCACCTCTCTGAAGGCCTCCATCTATTTTGTGTATAAATGTCAATAGTGAGTTATTCAACCACAATATGGCAGAGGATTCTTTGCACAAGCGTCATGTAACCTTTTTTCAACGCCGCCGCTTTACTTTTAAAAATTCGGGTATGTCTTGAATGTTTCCCCAGAGCTGCCCTCCTCCCCCCTCGCTGTTATTTAACTAACCGCCTCTCCTCTGTTTCTTTTCCCTGTTTATTCTTACAGCATTAATTCCACCTTTTCTCTTTCCTCTGCTCCTGTGTGGCCCACGCAGAGAGAGCTCCCTTGTCTCAGTGTTTGACACGCGCCTTCCTGTGCGCCTGCCAGGACCCGCCAGGGACAGCAGAGGAACAAAGCTGTCCAGAAGTCTGCCCGATTCAATTACACACCTTGACCACAAAGAAAACTCAGACGGTCTGCAGTCACAGACGCAGCGGCCTGCACCTCCACAAGGTTGAACGAAGATATTTTCCGGTTTCGTTGAACTGACCTACAGACAGAAGAAAACATCTCAGATTGCTATGAATTTTATAGGGTATAAAATATTATGATTACAGAGTATAAAATAACAATAAAACTACAAAAGTACCAATCACAAAATTAACCAGACAGGGAAATCACAAGCTTGCATTATTGTTGGGAAAAAGTTAAGGCAAAATTTTATAATGCAAAACTGTAAAATTTTATATATATATACACATACTTAAATATATATATATATATATATATATTTAAATGTATCAACTTATATATCCACATACACACACACACAAGTATATATATAGTATATATATATATATATATGTGCACATTCAAGTTATATATTTGAATCATTATGTGTGTTGGGGATCGAACCCACAACCTTTGTGCTGCTAGCACAATGTTCTGCCCAGTATACCATACATACTGTCATATGTCATACATGCCATCTCTCTCAATCCTTTCCTAGTCGTTCCACTCATGATGTCAACAGCCCCCCCACAGGGCCAGAGAGGGCCCTGCTCACATAATTACTCTTTGCCGATCCTAATAGCACATCACAGACACCGCCACTTCAGCTGCCCTCCGTTCAGATGCACCCGGTCGGAGACGTTCGTTACCCTGTGACCCTCCACTTCAGCACCCAGCACCCGGAGAGGGACCCCCAACATCTTCTACCCCCAACACCCAAGCACCGGCCCCCTTCCACATGCATTGTCCCCCGGGGTTTAATTGGAGCGATGCTCCCCATTGTGCTCACACTCAATGGCTGTGGAGAAGCCCATTGTGGCAGTGAATGAGGCCAGGAGTGTTCATTAGGTCTTGCGGCTGAATGGGTCTAACTGGGGCTGAGGACCACAACACACAGAGTCCTGGACCTCCATGGAGGGTGAAACCACAATCAGGCTAACATGCACTGATGCTTGCCCAGCTAACAATTTTAGGCTGCAAGTTGCTAGTTTCTAATTTGTAAGTTGCTAGGAAATGCTAGTTTCGATAGCATTTCACTGGGTAACAAAAAATTGCATATCATATTTTAAGCTATTAACGTTAATGCTTGGTTATGCAAAGGTTATTTAAACACTATTTTAATTCTGTCGGGTTTTTTAAATGTTTCATTAACTACCAATAACTACAATACTTTCTGATATGAAATATAATGTTTAAAAAACTCAAACGAACTAAAATGTCAAACTAACATTAGCATTTTGATAACTTTGAAAGAACTTTTAGAGAACGTTTTGAGAATGTTCCCTGTTAGCTGGGTGGCCCCCTGAAAGGACCACATCTGCGGCTTTATTTGTTATGGGGGCTTTTTGTTGTATTTGTACCTCTAAGAAAGATGAATATAGACAAGAGAGAGAGAGAGAGAGAGAGAGAGAGAGAAAGAGTGAGAGAGACAGAGAGAGAGAGAGAGAGCAAAAGGTAAGATAAAATACCTATTCCTGAGATGAGATGTCCAACCATACATGAAGGATCTGGACGTTGATGATGTTTTTTGAGGAACTCACAGAGGAACTGAGAGAAGACAAAGCTTCTAATCATACAGAACATCTACTAATAACCTTTATACCCACCTAAAATGTCACATATATTCCACAAATCCTAAATAATCCATTTTAAATGTAAACACATCTAAACACCCATATGAGTTGCCCATCCAGGGTCATGAAAGTTTCAGCAAATTTTGGCCCACAAGATGTGTTAGTGTTTAAACTGAACTTGTGAGCTGTACACACAAGTGGTTACAATGTGCAACTACAAATGTAACTCTCACCAAACGTCCACTGCAGTGTCTTACATAAATGAATATGATTTCTCTCAGAAAGCAGCAAGTGTTGGGTATTTCCACACCTCTGCAGATAGCAGCTGGCTCTGTGCCCTCGACCGGCATAAGGCCACAGCCTTTAGATGATTCAGCTACGACTGGAGGCTGTGCTTGCTGTGAAAACCTGCTGTATGTTCAGCTTAGTTTTCTAAGATCAACTTTTTCTGAGTAGTGCAAGAAGTGCAGGTTGTTTATAGGTGCAATTCTGCAATTATCAAAGCGTTTACTGTAAACAATTTGGAGAAAAACGATGTCACCCAAAAACTGAGCTTTAAATATTAAGCCTTGGTTAGTTAAACCTGTCCTGGTCTGATGTCATATACAATAAATCATTTACTCACCCTTCTGACAAACAATCCTGCTAGTTGCGGGTTTAAAGCTAAACAGTGTTTAGGTCCAACTTTGGTGACCCAGAACGTAAACTGAGCCTTAGATAAACTTACGAAGTTCCTCCACCCAGACTACACCACCTCCATCCCTGCCAGACCCCCACTGCCCTGTCACTGGAGCCACAGTCCTGAAACTAGCCTGACAAACTCCAGCTCTCGCCCTGATCCACGCTCCTCACCTCTCACAGCGCTGCTATTGAAGTCCAGTCTCTCTCTTTCCCTCTCACACACACACACTCCCATCCGATGTTTATGGCTTGGAGACCAAAGTCAACAGCAGAGGTCAAGCAAATGAACACACACATATACAGCAAGTGGCTAAAATTTAAATGTAAATCTGACATCATCACCAGCACGTCTTGTTTTTCATCTTCTGGTCGAGGGGATTGCGTGTGGGCACTGTCTTGCTCCTTTAATACAACAAACACGCTGTCTACCACCCTGCCACTCAAAACACACCCGCTCGCACGTGCCCAATGATTCATGTCTCTCACGGAGCAGATTTTCCTCCGTTCTGTCAGTGCTGTACTCTGTGTATACGCATCCTGAAACAGGCCACATTACACACACAGTGTGGCTTTCACAATATACACGCTCATTCCCAGCTAACGTTCTCAGATTGTTGACTAATGTTCTCTAAAGGTACTATTAAAGTTATCAAAAATCACTCTTGCAGTAATGTTAGTAGAACTTGACTTGTTAGTAGAACTTGACTAGTATATATATGTATATATATATATATATATATATATATACATGTCTATATATATAGATGTATACAATAGACGTTATATTGTAATCAAAAATGTTTGATTGGTTTGAATTTTTTAACAATGTTACAGAATAAAAAAGTTTAAATATTGTTCTTAAAACTAAAATAATGTTAACATAACATCTAAAAAAACTTATTGTTTTAAACAATTCTAGGACTCTAGAGATTGTTTTCACAATCTAAAACGGTTAGCTGGGTAGCTACCACGCCACAAACACATTAACTTTTGGAAGCCTCATGAAGACACGTGGTCACACACAAACAGACACACATACACAATTTTCTTAAAGGTCTAGATAGCATCTGGATTAAACGGTAGATGTGATAATGTTTCAACAACTGGCTTTTGTGTGCGTTTGTGAGACGCATACGCACTGACTGGTGTGTTTCTCTCGCTGGTCCTGTTTAGCCTGGGCGTCTGTGGGCAGTAAACAGAGAAAGGCCACGTAACCACTGTGGTACGCTCACAGACAGGATGGTTTTCATTGTGGCAGAAAACCCACGGCTGATGTAGACACTGACACGCAGTATTTTCAGCAGTATTAGCGTTCACATGCCAGGACCTAAGTTAACACACAAACACAGAACATAAATGACCTTCAACATTTACCAGCAGAGATTTACCTATAAAATGTTATTTGTCCAGAACTCTGAACCTATTAAGGTATAATGTTTCTTTATGATTTGTGTTTTATTGAGTGTTATCTCAAATATATATACATATATATATATTTTAAAAATTAAAATAATGTAAAATATTTTTATTATTCAGTTTAATAACTGGCAAATTTTAGACCCTGAAAATGTTCTGCACAACCTCCAATGTGCCATTCCTACCTTGATCATTCCTCACTTATTTTGGACTCAAACAACACTCTCCTTGCTCTCTAATTTCCCCTCTTTTAACTTCAGGCCCTGTTATTTTGGCCATTATTTACACCGAGTAAAACTGTAGCCTGCTATTCTCACACTGTTTCTTAGTTGTCACCCTCCCTTTCAGTGTATCTCCCACCCACGTGCATCACATCACACACAAACAAGCTGCTGAAGATGTAAAGCCATCGGGTTCTGCCAAAAGCATGTGGCAGCCAGTACAAACGTCACTGTCCTGGGATCAGATGGGGTGTGGGTTTTAATAGGCAGGCAGGCTGTGTAAAACTAACTGCTGTGTTTGTTTTGCAGCCTTCATACTGTAAAGTTCTGCAATCACACCCTCTTTCATTGAGGAATATCTGCAGAACAAATGTTTTCCCAACACTGGGGCAGTTACTCACCACACGGTGGAGGATGTCCGGACTAGAGAGACCCAACTAACAGAGAACGTTCTCTGAGCGTTGACTAACGTTCACTAAAAGTTCTCTCAGTTATCACAAACATTCTTGCAGTACCATTAGTAGTACTTTTCTTTATTTCTTTATAACTTCTTACTTTATTCATAAGAAGTTAGTGGAACGTTTTAAAAAGATTACAGAACGTTAAATAACGTTCTTATAAACAACACCTAAGAAATTATATAGTTTTTAACATTCCTTGAACTTTTCAAATAAACTATTTCATTTTTTTGGCTTAATGAAAATGTTACAAAAACGTTCTTACATCCTAAAATTGTTAGCTGGGGAAAAACATGTTTGTGCGAGTGTTACATACACAATAGAAGGCAGGGCTCAGACCCGCGAGGTGTGTGTAAATGAGAATTGTCTTCTTCACAGTCCTTCACATCCTGTCTCACACCACATCACAGAACCAGACCACAGCCAGTCCAGCAACACATCTGTCCCCGAGCACAGAGGGCCTAAAAAACAGACAAACAGAAAGTAGAAAGAGCACAACAGCCAGAGAGGCAGTGCGGTGGCAAGCCGGATAACAAGGAAAATGGAGTGATGGGGGACGGATGGGTAGAGGAAAACAGATTCAAAGAAAGTAGGAGAGGAGAACAGAGAGCGCGGGTGTCCAGCTGTGTCCCATTAGGGGTGGAGCACAGGAGGTGGTTGGGGTTGGCAGGGGGCAGTGTCAGGAAGTGCTAAGAGGGACATACAGCGGTCTGGACAAGGGTTTTATTAGACAAACTGCCCTCTGTCTCTCTCTCTCGCTCGCTCTCTGACGCCCTTGGGCCTAGCGAGGGCTACACCAGTAGAAAACTATTAGAGCAGTGCAACTAAGGCCAGACCACCCAGTCACACATATCATAATGGCTACCAGGAGGAAGTCGGCCATCAGCCCTACAGCTGGGGAGAGACTGAGAGAAACTGTTAGAGAAAAAGAGGGACAGATAAAGAAATAAAAGAGACGGACTGCTGAGGTTCTGCTCTCTTTTGATGCGTTTCCACGCATTTCATCAGCGACCCTTACGGGGCGATGTCACGTCAAAACGTCTCGCGTGCGCGCATCACGGGCGGCGCGTGAGAAAGTGCGCGCGGAATCCGAGACCTCCGAGAAATGCGCGTCACCGCGAAAATAATAGCGATCGTCTGCAGCCCGAGGGGCGTAATACATATTCAGGGCATTTCGGTGGCATGTCCGTATATTAGCATATTCATCAGCATCGCCTCGGGAAACGTAACCAAAGTTTTTAATAAGGGCATCTCACTTTAAAAAGTAACTGAACCGCGACGAGCATGTGTGGAGAATTTGACACAGTCACCTCCGTGTTAACATTCCGCAGCAGGATGTGTATACCGGGAACGAGCCCTGGCTGGGACTTCTGAGATCTTTCCCTCATTGTCTTTGATCTTCTCCGTCTGACTTGTATACCGTACCGTCCAAACACGCGCACCGTCGCCGCCTCCGCGCGCCGCAGGAATGTTTGCCCAAATAACGCGATTCCTCGGCGGGTCTCGTGAAGGTTTGCGCAGCGGAGGTGAGGCCACGGACTCTGGAAATGAGATGGAGAGAAGATGGGTGAACGGTCGTGGTGGACATCTGTCATCTAAACGCGAGGCGCAAAGTCTGGTCCAGCTAACAGGGAACGTTCTCAGAACGTTCTCTAAAAGTTCCCTCAAGGGTTATCCGGAACGCTTCTGAGGCAACGTTGGTAAAACGTTATATATCGCACATCACAAAGTACTTGAAGCGCATCTTAAGTACTTAATGAAGCGTTTTGAACGTTACAGGATTAAAACAAATTCTTTAAACAAGTTGCTATAACCAAGCAAAACGTTCACACAACGCCTAAAAACAACGGGACGTTTAAAAAGTTCATTATTAATGAAAAATTAAACGCTTTATGGAAACGTTCCTACATCCTACAACTGTTAGCTGGGCTGTCAGGCTCAGGCAGATGTTACCATCTATTATCTTCCCGTTTAAATGCTACAGGCTGCCAGTGAGACGTGATACTTCAAATGTCAAGTGTTATGCACTAATCCCTGGCCTTTCTTCTTCCTTTTAAAAGTAATATTTATCTTCAGTACATTAGAAATGGATACAAATAGCATCATACATTAAATAATAAAGGAGTAAAGATGAAACTTAATTTTGTTGCTGCAATGATGCTGCAACCTTTATAATAAGCTTTATGTAACAGTGCTTTTTATTATAAAGCAGCTTTTAAAGATTGATAGGCTATTTTGTACTGTATGAAGGCATATCATTTTTTATAATGATTTCATAATTGATTTTACAAGGGTTCAGCGGCTTGAAAGAATTTACTTTAGGCTGTATTTTTATAAATTAGTTTAAAGCCCCAAAGTGTTGTATTTCAAGGATAAAGCGGGACAGCGCGCTGTTCAAAAACGCATTTTTCACCTCAGTCTCGGAGTTCACTTCAAAAAGTGAAGCGTATTCATTCGCAGGTAATTATTAAACCACTAAAAGGCCGTCCAACACAAAGATTTACCGAGAAGGTTTCCCAGCCAGAAAAAGAGATCAAAATTATAGTATGGGGTGGGTTTACGCTCTTTCTGACCACATTGTCGTACTAACACTGTTGGTCCTCACTGCTTTTAATCCTACAGGCTCAGGTCTGGAGATTTAATACTTAAACTATTCAATCATTAAGGTGTTTTATTCATTTAGACTCGGCCTTCCTTCTAGCTCGTAAAAAAAATAATATTTGTCTTTCCAACTGTACTGTGAACCACAAAGTCCTTATGTTTTATTTTCATCCGTGCTGTAAAACTTTGTTCTTGCCCTCAGTCCCACCCGGCTATGGGCAATTACCTTGTTCTGTAACTGTATTATGGCGTGTCTACATGTATGTGTATGCGCGTCTTACGATGTATGAGCTAACTGTGGGGAAGCCACACTCTGGGCAGGAGGTCAAGGCTACTTGAGATTGCGAGAGTGTGTAATATGGGCTTTAACTTCCTTTGGCCTGGCACACACACACATGCATGCACACACAAGACACACACATGCATGCACGCACACATGCACACACAAGACACACACATGCATGCACGCACACATGCACACACAAGACACACACATGCACRCACACACACATGCACGYACATCCAGCTAACAACTTCAGACTGTTAAAACATTTTCCTAACATTCCCATTAGGCTACAAAAATGTTTTAAATGATAAAAAAAATACAGTTTTTAGAGACTGTATTAACATTGTTTCTTGGTTATAAGAACATCACATCATTCAACTCTGTGACATGTTTTAAATAATCTAACAATGTACAAATAACAACCTAAGAATAACATTTTTGATATACATGATATATAAAAAGCATTAAAAAGCATTCCAACACCAAAACAGCTAAGAAAACTATGAGAGAACTTTTAGAGAACACAAGTCAACATTCTGAGATGGTTCCCGGTTACCTGGGCAGCCCTGTTTTGTGTCTGATGGCGGTGAAAGGATGGAAAGCTGGAAATGAAGTGTCAGAGGCAGGAATCAGTGGTGGAACCTGATACCTGAGAGAACACACCTGCTTTCTTCACTCAACAGCCGGACCTGAAAAACTCCAAACAAAAATCAAATCACTCTTATACCTGCTGTTCAATCTTTCCCCCCGATTCATCTGCAGCAAATCCACAGTGATTATCAACATGTTTAATATCAGTGTGCTTGAGGACTCTGTCAAGTCAGCTAATATTATTGCTGCCCCATTAGCTAATCAAAGCGCTAACTTATGAGATGAGCTGAGTGATGCTGTTAGCGCTGTGAAGAGGCATCTTCAGGGCCTGTCATTTCTCTCCTCGCCTTCAGCCTCATTAGAGGACGGCACTGACAGCCATCAGCTCATTACAGATGCAGCAGTGGGCCTGAATCTGAGGTGCTCTCCAGAGAGGACGCTGCTTACAGATTAGTGGCTGTGTTTGAAATAGCTACTACCATCCTATGCATGCTATTCCTAAAGTATACACTACGTATACCAGTGCAGGATGCAGGTTTTAAAAAATGCATGGAATATATACTATATTGTATACTGAATCACTAGACAAAATACCATATCCCACAATGCAATGCATTCAGGTTTATATATATATATATATATATCCATATATACACACACATATATGTATACACACTCACACACATGCAGTGTTACTGTATATACTGTACAACAAATTAAATATTACAACCACCAATGCACACTACAGGTTGGTAATGGATTAAACATGCAGCCTGTAACTTTATTCAAAATAAACATCACAATAAAATAATTCACTGAGCATCTATATGTATCTAAGCTGTCGTGTGCAGGTACTGTCATTTACTCAGGGTGGAAGGGTTTGTGCTCATAACCCTTAGAAAGTGTAAACGAAGTTTTACATTTATAGCTTTTTAGTGTGTGTTTGCGTGGGTGTATACGGCGTTTCATGGCCTTACAGAATACAGAATAGAGAAAATTGAGCATCCATTTGTCCAGCTTTAAATTAAACATTAACTCCTGTTCTCTCGTTAAAGCTGTTAGCACATCACGCTGTAGGTTGTAAATACTTCTTCTCCACCTCTGTGTGTGTGTATACATTACAGTAATGAGGTTTACCGGGTTACTCAGAATGTGTATGAAATTGAACTAAAACGCAAGCCTGGCTGCTGACATCATCAAAAGTCATGCTAAATTAAAACACATTTTAGTGACCTCAGTATATACCCACACATTACACTAAACATCACTTTCTAATCGCTAATCATGTTGTAAAACATCTGTTTATCATTTAAAAAGGACTCATGGATGTTTTTTGTTCTTGCTGCATGGATTAAAAGCAGATTAATCAGATTGTCGGTTCTGTTTTTATTCCTCTGATCATATTTTTAGAGATTAGGTTAGAGCGCAACCAGAATGTTCATTTTTTGACCCCCGCAGTCCACGTTACCCACAGCAACGGTTTATGTATCCCCGCTTTGACATCCTGAGCGATTTTGTCACCTCTGTCCTTTCCGTCTCATTAATAAAGGCAAACACATTACGGCACAGCAAAGAAAAGATGACAAGAGCCTGAATTTTCCTCTCTAACCTCCTCCCAAAGAATGAAAATATTATCATACGCTCATTTGCGATTTGAGGTCTGACTTTGTTATTTGCCTGTAAGGTTTTGAGAGGCAGCCAGCCCTGTGGACTATGAGAAGCAGGAGTTAAGCTAATCCAGTGAAGCGCAGAGATGACTATGGGCATGGAAAGATGGTGTATTCAGTGTCAGCATTAGGTTACAAACTTCAGGATTGTCAACACTCCCGTCTCTCTCTCTCTTTCTCTCACTCACTCACTCTATCTCTCTCTCTCTCTCCAGTGATCAAGAGTGATGCTACTCTTTGCCAAACCCACTTAATCCTGGGCTATATTTCATTTTTGCTGCTGAAGCACATCTCAGACTGTTACGTCTTCTGCAAGGCTGAACATTCTAGTGTTTAAAAGTAAACTCTACTGACCACAAAGCCATATAGAAATGTATATGCATGTAACATATGCGCATATAGCTGCTTTGCATTGGTTAATAGTGCCATCAACCGCAATTTTCCCATCCACTGTGTTAAAGGTAAGGTACTTTTGGATAGGTTAGCAATAGCAAGCTGCATTCGGCTTGAACGCAATGATTGGACGAACATTTTACGGTCGTCCAATCATTGCATTCCACAATATATAAATATATCAGACTTTAGACAACCAGCATATCAAAAAAAGGTTGCCTTTAAATAGATTAAAAAGACCAACAAAAAAAATCAGCTGGAAACCAACACACATCAATTTTCTCA
This sequence comes from Yasuhikotakia modesta, assembly GCA_036877545.1. Lineage (NCBI taxonomy): Eukaryota > Metazoa > Chordata > Actinopteri > Cypriniformes > Botiidae > Yasuhikotakia > Yasuhikotakia modesta. The sequence continues at coordinate 6,477 of JBAJNP010009710.1, read as the reverse complement.
TAATATTCCTTCCACCTAACCTTAATGTTCTCTGTGTCTGAATCTCTCCCTCCTCTCCTGCGATTTCCTCCTCTCTGCCCACCATTATCCCGGTTTGTCTATTTTCCTTCGCTGCGTTTGTTTTTCCGCAGCATTCCAGCGTTCCACCACCGCATTAAAGCCGGATTCCTGAGTATAAATGGATGACATCATTGTTATTGAATAGATGTTGCTAATTCAAACGTGCTGCATGGATTTGTTTTTAAATATCCAGTACAGTAAGTGTTTGGGAAGAGAATGAGCACCGGACAGGTCGAGCAAGAGAAAAGGAAGAATAAAGACACAGAGGTAAAAGTCACCGGAGAAAACCTGAGGAGAAACTAAACGTTATTTTTGATCACGACTGTTGGGTTTGGAGGTGCAGGCGAGTTTTGTGGCTGGCTGTGTTTGGGTTTCTCTCCGTCCGCTGACAGCTTTCCCTGTCGAATCGTGGCGGGATGCTTCCCACAGCGCCGCAGCCGATCACGCCAATCAGAGCTGACATTTAGAGTGGGCCCCAGAGTCCGGCCGAGCAACAGACCGACCTGCGAGCTCTGTTAACAATACCACTCAGCAGATTTCAGCACCCGATTAGCCCCAAACACGGCTGTGGATTTTTAGGCCTGACGTTGCTGAAGAGTACAAATTAAATTGGGCTTAAATTGAGCGCTGGACGAGAAAAACATAATGTTACACGCCTGCTTTCTGCATAGCCACGCAAATTAGCTAGAAAGGGCTGTTGTGGGACGTGTTAAAGTGCATGATTTTTAAATCTGTTCCCTCCTGAGACCCGCTGAAGTGAAAAACCAAACAGGGAAAGCCAACTTAAGTTGCATTAACCAAAACACAGAGGCGTGTGTAATACTGAGCTAAAGCGATCGAAGAGGAGATAAAGCAGCAATCGGAGAAGCTTGAGAGTGTTGTGATTATGACCGTGAGTTTTTCACAGGTACGTACAGTTTTCTGCCTACCCAGCTTCATTACTGCCCCTCCACCAGGCCTGAAACAACTGCACTGTCCTCTTCCTCACTTCTTCCTCAAGCTCTTCCTCCCGCCCTCCGCCTGACACTCCCAGTCAGGTGTTATCAGCTCATAAAGGGGAAAGACTTTGGACCCTTGTTGTCACTGTAGGCAGCTATGAGGAGTTGCGTGGTCACTGAACATAAAGCAGAAGATCTCAGTCACTTAAATGTAACTCTTAAACGTCAATGTAATCAAAAAATAATTTAAAAAATGTTATTAAAAAGGGAAAAAAAAACCAAATGAACATTTCCTGTAATTAAAAACACAATTTTTCACAATTAAAAGGTATTAGTCATTAAAAATTCATATTACAGACCATGTCATTAAATTTCAGCTAGGTTTAAAAGTAGGGTAAACAATTTGGCTTGCAATAGCAAGCTATCAATGAATGCATAAGATTCTGCTCTGCGTTAATAAATAGTGTTTATATAAATAGCATAAGTCACACTCAGTGTATCATTAAATGGTTTGGGGAGCCCATTTCCTGCCGGTGCAATCTGGCTTTATCATTAACGCCAGCGCTGACAGTGAATTACAGTTACAGTACACAGCCCAGTTCTGCCACTCACACTAAATGCTCACATCTTTTCAGACAGTTTCTTTGACCTCTGGTTCTGTGTGTGCCTTCACTCGTTTACCGTCTCCCCTCAGCGTCGTCCTCTCTTTCTGTCTCTGTTTCACACTGTCCATCTTTGTCTTTCCTCTGTCTTTCTCTCTGGTGCAGATGTTGCTGCAGTAGCAGAGGTCAGAGGTCACGAAGGGTTTGGGTTTCCTGAGCACAGCCTCCTGCGGTTCTCAGTACGAGAGCTTCCTTCAGCACAGCCCACTCACTGCAAAAATATTAGTGCTCAAGCAGCACAGGGAAAATGAAGACAGAGGGGAAATATTCTGTGTCTTTACTGGCTGTGATGAAAGAATTTCAAGTACAAAATTCTGTGTAACTGTACTTTGTCACAGAGAATGTTCGCTTATATCAGCTTCTATATTGTTACAATTTTCATAGCTTACATAGTATTCAAAGTGGACACTACACTAGGCATTATAAGGTATATATTTACAAATATCAAGCACTATATAACTCACACTATATATATATATTTATATATATAATTTGAGTGATCTTTAGTATATATATTTGAGTGATCTTTAGTTATATATAAATATATATTTATAGAAAAAAAATTGTCTAACAGAGACATTTTGGGGGAAACAATTGATGTGATAAATGACTTAACAAGGCTTAACAATCTTTTTCATACACAACATTGCTTCCGAACTAATCTTTGGGTTGAAACGTGATTCTTGTTCATGTTCCTGACAGACTTTAAATAATTTATCTTGATATAAGTGTACAATCAGCATAAATGTTTGTTTGCATATGCTTGTGTTTGCCACACAAGAGTCCACGCAAGTGTGTGTGTGTGTTACCAAGAGCCTGGAGGTCCAACTGCCGCACTCTTTATAAACACATCAGTTGGGTTGACAGTGCACAGTAGGGGTGGACCGCGAGGCAGAGCCATGCGACACAGCCCTCATAAAAAATCACTTCTAATTTATTTCCCCCCAAATTGGAAAGTGCACGCTCACACCTGACTAAATCATCACGCGTCAACAGGAGACGGCCCCCCGCCTCACACAGGCGAAACCTGAGCTTAGCTTTGCTGCGCGGTCTTGGGCCAGCAGGCAGAAAAAACACACAAGTACATCACACACCCTGTAATGGATTCTGCAGATGTGCCGGCCTAGATAGCCCCCGTTCTCAAAACGAGCCATACTTTTCAAAAAACTTTATCAAATTTGTCATTTTGCCCTTTATCTTCTCCATCTCTTGTTCTTTCTCTCTCTGATCAGAATGGCCTCAGAATGCCCTCAAACTCTTTCTTGAGTTTCCCCTCTTGAACTGTAGCTGTTCCCCTTTCTATCCCTCCACTACACCCCCCTTCCCTCCCTCTTTTTCCCCCTTTAAGCTCATCTGTCACTTTTGGGCCAGTTGGCATTTGTAAGCGGGGTGTCCGCGCTCAGCATGCTTCAGAAAAAACTCAAGAACTTCAGAAATTTCATGCTTTTTAATCCCATACTCTTCATTTTACTCACAATCAGATTTCTGATCAGATAATTTCTCTCCGTTTCTCCAGGTTTCCGCAAACTCTGCCTTGTTCACACTCTTTCCCATTTTCTCTCCACGGAGTTTCAATCCTCAGCCCCTAATGTGCACCACACATGTTATTATTCCACATCAGACACAGTCACTATAAACTTAACATATAGCAAACAAACAGCACAGGTGCCTGTGGGACGGGAAGCAGGGTGAGGGGTCGAGGCTGGGAGGGTGTTAGGGTGGCCGCCGTTCAAACACCCGCCAACGCAGACCTCCAGGAAGGCTGTAAATTCAAACCCTGCAAGAAATGGCCAATTCCTATTACTATTGCACGCTAGTACATTGGTTCTTTATGATGCCATGAAAGAACTATTTTCGGTATTGTATGGTTCCATAAAGACCCATTAACATCTTAACAAACTTTCAGTTTTACAAAAGGTTCTTTGGAGTGGAAGACTTTTTTAAGATTATAAAAAGGTAAGAAAGAAATGGTTATTCAAAGAACATTTGACTGAAGGTTCTTTGAAGAACCAAAAATGGTTCTTTTATGGCATCACTGGGAAGAACTCTTTTTAAATAAGTACCTAAAAGCAAACTATACATTCACATCAATTATAATCATTGACTGATTCACCTAAATCATCTATCAATAAATATTATTATTCATATTCAGTACAGTATGTGTCTATGTTTTAGAGCGCTACAACTGACATACCAAATTGTGAAGATACCAAAACAAACATCTAATCTAACTGAACTAGTCAAACCTCAGAAAATGCTGTCATGGGAGTTAAAGCGAAAGCCAGATTCCACGACTGACTGATGTTGTAGCTTGGCACAGAGTGAGGGACAGCAGGAGGTCAAAGGTCAGACGGGGTTAGACTGTCAATGCTAAGACATAGGGCGCTTTTACTCTCTCTCTCTCTGCCCTTTCTCTCTGGGGCCTTGCCAGATGTTAAAATGTATGTAACTACTGACAGGCCTACACAGACCTGTCTCTCAGTCTGTGCCTGACCCCGACCTCTGCTTCTCACAGCTGTTGTACCGCAGAGCTCCGCTTCCATGCCGATTACGGCTTACGCTGTAATAAACACAAACAAATTGTGAATGCATTATGCAAGTTACACATTATTGAGCTTTTTAAAATACGTGTACAAATGTTCAGACCTGAAAGATAAATATTTCCTTAATATGTCCTGAGAAACATTCAACAAAGTTTACCTAAAGTCTATTTAAAGTTTATTATATAGTTGATAGTTTGCTTTTATTGAACTTTTTGGACTTTTGACTCAAAGATTTATAGTTTCTAGCCCTTGTAACAATTTCCTTGTGTGACAGCCACCTCTGGCCTCCTCTTTAACAACATCAAATTAAAATATGAAAAGAAAACAACATTCTGATATGATCCACAAAGGAATGTTTAGAAAATAAATGATTCACATTTTTTATTTTGAAAATATCTAAGATGGAATTTTGCATAAAATATTTGACCCTTAAAATGAAACTTTTTCAGGCCACGTTCATTTACCCTATAAACTATATTTTGATTTAAACTTGTTCTATGGTGTCATAAAAAGTAACACAGTCTGTTACAGAACCATGAGCTTTGACCTTAAATTCTTTCTCTCCACTAAACTCAAACAGTTTCTACACATAAGTAAGTGCTGCTATTATAAAACTCAAATGTGGTTAGAGATTCTGAATTTTAGCTGAGAGGACAGAAAAATACAGGTCTGGGTTGTGTCACATTCAAGCGGTGGATGTTTTTTTACCCTTATGGTCACGCTAATCTGCTAAACCGCTGGATTTCAGCGTTCATGGAGCAATAGCCCCTCAGTCCTGTCACAGCCATACCAGACGCACAGGCCACGCAGACAGAACAAACACATTGGGGTGGGATTTGCATGGATGACCACGGAGGCTAATAAGACAAGCAAACATTTTTACAAACAAACACATCTGTTAAGGCGCTGTCTCAGGTGATTAATCACCGCAGTAATTGTGGTGTTGTTCCCCCCACCAACAAGTCAGGTCTGTGCTGTGGGAAATGTGATCTGGGCTAATACAACCTGCAGAGCTGTGCTAAGTTGTGTTTGTGTTATTACAGCTTGTCCAGCTGCATAAGCGCCGATGCCTTGAAGAACGAAAAACACCCGGAGACAAATCTAATACCGTACACGACCAGATTCAAGCCATTACAATTCACCATCACACCAACCTCAGCTGATAAACACTAACACAACATCAGCACACAACCTGAACTGATAAACACCCAAAAAACAATATAATCCCAAAATAAACTGATAAACACTAACACATAGAACACCATCATACCAGACTGAACTGATAAACACCAACAAAAACAACACCATCATACCAAACTAAACTGATAAACACTAACAAACACAACACCATCATACCAAACTAAACTGATAAACACTAACAAACACAACACCATCATACCAAACTAGATATTTATTAAACCAGTTTCATATATGACTTTTCATGTAAGAAACTATACTAAATATACCTTAACTTAAACATACAAATATATACACAGAAGAAAATCAACACTTTTATTGCACAGTAAGTTGCTCTGGAAAAAAGCATCTGCCAAAAGAATAAATGTAGATCTTTAGCACTCCAATTGGGATTGACACCCTGATCCCGCTGCTGTGTGAACGCGGCCAAAAGTTTCAGTCAACTCCCCTTTTCCCACCTCCAGCATCCCTGAACGCTCGTGCTACACGAGATCTCCAAAAAGGCTCTACAATTTGCCGATTAGGATCTGGGTAAACCAACTCTACCTCCTACATTCCTCCCCTCCTCTCTCTCCATCTCTCTCTTCTTTGTCTGTCTCTACCTCTCTATCTCTCTCCCTCTCTCTTTCAATCCCTGTGTGGCTGTATGTAACATCAGTAAAGCTGTCAAGCAGCACAGCCAAGATAAACAGGCCGAGGGCTGAGTTCAGAGGTGAGAGGGGCTGAAATGTTTTTCCTAAGGAACTGAGGGACCCCTGGAGAACCGCGGCTGGGGCCAGGCAAGGGCCAGCGGGGAAGACGATCCCCTCGATCGCCCTCTCCACACTAACACATTGGCCAATCTTCTCTCTCTCTTTCTTTCTCTCTCTCCCTCTCTCCAATCTGCATCTGTGTACACAAATACTCTCAACAGGATCGCCTTCACACGTACACACACACATACATTCATTCACTCGCCGGTTTGGCTCTTTAAATCACCGCTGTGTCAACACAAAAGGCCAACGCTCGCGTACACTCCCCACACATGCAGGTACACATAAACAGTGCCCCTCAAAAACTCACAAAAAAAAAAAATAC
>JBAJNP010009709.1:0-17638 GCA_036877545.1 Yasuhikotakia modesta | reverse complement strand
AATGTGGTTGCTAGGAAGGTTGTGATGTGGTTGCGATGTGGTTGGACTCCAAAAAATACAATCAAAAATACAATAAACAATCGTACATAGGATCACTTACCAAAAGTAATTTCGCATTTGCCTAAACAAGCCGCGTGATTTAAATTATTGCTGGGAATGTTGAGCATCGTCAAACACTGAGATTAGTTACGGACCAAAGCTTAATGCTTATGGTTAGAGGCTTGTTTAAATCCAACCAGTATGAACAATAGCATTAGTGACGCTTCCCTTAGCAAACACCAATAATGAATACAAATACACTTTCCCTGAATAATTCTCTGTTTTTCGTTCTTTGTTCTGCCGATACGTCGACCAGAGAGATCAAATGTTAGGTCAGTACAAATCTGGTCAAGAGTTTGCAGTATAAGCAATTAACCCCCTGCCTTTGGCTGTAATTAATATTACACACATCACTAACGCAAAATCGCTTCACCAACGCTGAGCCAATAGCCAGGAAAAGCCAATTACTAAATCACCTAAAGGAATCTTCAAACGCTTAAAACTACGAATTAAATAAACACGCTTTTCCGAACGCCATTTAAGTCAAAAACCCTGAAATGAATCCCTCAGGCTACGCCGAATGATAAACGGATTCAAGTATTTGTGATTTGAATCCATAAACAGGGTACACAACATGCTATTAGCGAACGCAACGGTTAGACAGCTAATGGTTTTTTAAGAACCACTAACTTTTCCATGAGGTAAACAACACAATACACGGGTTACTTAAATGTTCCAGGAATGTTCAAACTGCCATTTGTTAGATGTTACATTAACATTCCTGCTTGGTTATAAGAATGTACCCAAACTCATCTTTAATCCTGTAATGTTGTTAAAATGTTCCACCAACAACTTGACGTCCAACATAAAAAAGTTACAATTAAACTCAAATTGCACAAAGGTTAAAAATAACTTGGACAACTTTAAAAAAACATTAGCCAAACATTCTGAAAACATTTCCCGTTAGCTGGGTAGCACACATCAGTTGGCTCGGCTGCTACGCTGAATTGTGTTTGTTTAGCATAATTCACGTATCGACTTGCATTTGCTGTGTGAAAAAAACTGATAATGAGACCCGGGATAATTCAGCTTTGACAACCTTTGACCTCACTGGCGTAACAGATGTGACCCTTGGCATGTCGACGCCTTCTCCATTATGCTTCAGTAATGACACCTTATTATAGCGGCTGCTGTTTGTCCCTGTACAATGACCATGAGACGACCGCTTCTCATTTGCTGGTGGAATTAAAAAACAGCCTTTGTTAAATTGAACATGGTTTGCATCTCTGCTCTAATCAGACACAATTATATAAAAATAGATTTTTCCTAGCGTTACAATTGTGCTGGTGATAATATAAAACACTTTTACAAAGACATATTCACATCAGAATTCACCCTTTTATTGTACACACTTAATCTTAGCTGTCATATCTCACCTCACGCATCTTCACATTCCCAAAATCTCTCGCTTCACCCGCTTCTGTTCGTATCTGACAGAGAACAATGAGCTGCGTTCGCTCTGGGTCCTGTGCATGCATCTGCGCAGACTCGGAACTTTCTGTAGACCTGACTACCTAGATGCAACTGATTCTGTTTCCGTTACTGCGAAACATCTGCGCGTCTGCCTTGTTAGAAAGGTCGAGATGTCGCCTTGTAATTCTGAAAATTGCACGCAAAACTGTTTCATTAAACAACAGTATCTGTAAAACACTTGTTTAAATGATATTATTAATAAATCATGGAACACAGCCAGATTGCAAAGATTTTAATTACAACAAGACTAAAAATCAAGATTAATTCTCCAAATGAATCATATTTAACTGCGTGCGTCTGAAAAATAATTGTGAAGTCACTGTAAATGAATAATTAGATGGTTAAAAATACCAGCAACACATACTACAAACTAAACATACATATACGATGGATAATATGCTGCTAACCGTACAAACGATAATATATAAACACTGAACTTGAAATTCTGACCAATCCAAGATGGCGGACGTAATATCTCTGCTAATATCCATGTTCATCTCTGCAGTACAGACTAAACGAATCGATACGAACTAGCATGCTAATAATCACATTCATGGTTTCAGCTGTAAGTGTCAAAGGCAACTCCCTGGCAATGTTTTTTTAATGTTCTTTTAGCGCCCTGCATAAATTCAAGCCTCGAGCCGCTGCGTGGCTCCTTCAGCTGTCCTTGACCCCTATTGGTTGACCTTTGAGCTCCCCCTCATAACCCACTCACCGATCTCGCAGCTCTCTCCGGTGTAGCCCTGAGGGCAAAGACAGCTGTAGCCCTCTGCCTCCATCAGACAGCTGCCACCATGCAGACACGGGCTGGTCTGGCAAGGGTCTTCCTCCACTGCAGATACACAAGATACACAAGAGTCAATGTCAACATAAAAGCCACAGCCTAGCAGTGACTGCATGTGTTCTGGAAAAACAGAACCAGACTGTAGGTTTCGACCCTGCATACGATGAAAAAACATGTTAGAACTTCGTTCCACTTTCTAAAGTGTCCAAAGAAAAAACACAGAGGAACCGAAGCGTACGACTTTCAACAAGGTGAGAGATTAGCACAAGTGTGATGTCGTCCGCCGCTTCTTCATGACAGATGATCCGCTGGGAAGGACAACGCGATCCACCGTGTCCCTCTCTGACGATCCCGGCCTTCATAAATTATCCGGCGCTGTCTACGGTAGCGCCGCACACTTTTGTCTGTTTTTATGGCGCATTAACGCCCCGATCTTGGGTCATAAACACACATTATTCCTGCTAGCTATAACTCCTGAAAAACTGGTGCAATGGCGATATGTTTTGGGGTGCGAAGATAAATGGAAAATGTTACAGTTTAAGTCATAATTACATCAACTTACTGCAAGGAGAACTTTCAAAAGGGCATTTCAGCGGTTCCGGGCTCTTCTGACTAGCGCTGTAAATTGGTTAAGTGCCGTTTTATAATTTGTTTCTAACCACAAGACACAATCTGACAGCATCGAACACACCACGTCTCCTCTAGTATAATTTCAAACATGTAATTATTTACCGTGGGGGAGATAAATTGCAACGCAGGACGGGAGAAAGAATCGCACGAGCCTCGCGGCTGACTGGAGATTAAGTGCGTTTTTATCCAGTTTGACTTCCTCTAAGGCACCGGCAACTCTTTAACAGAAATAAACCGGTAAAGAAAAAACAAACAACGCTTTCTGTCCGTAGTGACAGCTTGTTTTGTTTCTGTCCTCAAGGAGGTTTTGAAATGCACATCTTAAGAAAAAGCAAACAGACATAATAAAACAGATTCTCACAAGAAATAGAATCAAAGACGACTCGATGTATGAGGGACGAAAACATAAAAACAGATTACAGACAGGAACTGTAATTTCTGAGTACAGTTGAACGCTTGTTTACTTATAACTTCCTGATAGCAAACTACCTGTTTTTCTTCTTAAGAGAAACAGTCTTTTTTCTTTTACAGTATCTTCTGCTCTGCAATAAACACAAAGGCTGTCATTTTTATGTAAATTGTTTAACAATCGCTAAGCTTTATTTGAGAAACATGAATTTTTGTATTGTATCTGTAAACTGTTGCATTCAGTTCGACGAAACGATTTACATACAAATGAGTTTACAAATGATTTAATGTTTGGATGATACCCAACAGCACAAACTTCTGTATTTCTTCCAAGCTAAACAAGATCAGATTTCTGTACGTCAAAGCAATCAAATAACCGTCCTACAAACGTTGGACAGGTGGCGCAGCGGTTAGCATATGCACTCTGGAAGATGTTGGAAACTTTGGTCCACTGCATTGCTACGTTATCCTCTCCTGTGCAAAAAATAATAATTAAAAGAAAACAATGATTAAAACAACTTTATGAAGGACAAAATTTGAAAGTCAAACTGAGGATGCCTGTCATTTTTATTTTGCATTATTTCAATCGTTCCTTTACACCAAAGAGACACCAACCGGTGAAAACCCCCAGCTGTTGGTGATGATTGACGAACGAGTGACACATGAGTGACTGCCGCTTCATACCTCGAAAGAACGGATAAACATTCCCACACTCCCCCACAAGCTCTCAAAGCCGGCTCGGATCAGAGAGAGGCAGCCGGCCTATTGTGAATTCTCGAAGCGGACCGCAGCGCCACAAAGATCCGCATTGACCAATTTAATGAATGCCGCCCGGACCGAGCCTCCTCTTAGACGTGGAGCGATGGAGTTCAAGGACTCCTCGCCATCAAAATGATGAAATAAACTCTTCAGCGCCCACTTCAGAGCTTTTTCATCCCAAATCCTGTCAAATGGATCATTTCTGAGTGGATGGAGGGCCCTCGATGCTAAACTGAGAGCGGCGTGGAAGGAAAAGACATTTGGTTAGCAAACAATTAGTCACGACGTGGCCATTTTGTGCACGGGTTTGTTCCCAGCGGAGCGTGGCTCCTTTAGCTGAGGATAATGTTGAGCTATACAGTACACAAACAGATCGATAATCACAAAGGGTTGTGAAGGCGCGATTGAGGGAGTAGTTAATGTAGCGGGAGTGTAGGAGGCTGGGTAAACAAAAAAAAAACAGGGACGTGGGACGGAGATGTGAGCGATAGCTGTTAAAAGCTTTTTCTGTTTCGCGCTGTTGGCTTATGATTAATTACAGAGAGAGCTTAAAATAGATCGCATTCCCCAATTCAGTCTCTTTCCATTTTCAAATGGGACTTTTCCGCAGAAGTCCGCAACACGATGAAACGCCAGCGCTCTCTTCATCACGCGCTCTGAAGTCTCAGCAGACTCTAAATGGATTTTCAAACAACTCAACTGTACAGGCCATCAACACAACACATCACTTAAGTGGATAATGCTTCATTTATCATCATAAACACTTGATTACACACAGAAAGAGCCGCGATTGAAGTGCCTGATGTAGCTTCTGTTGTTATAGTCATTCTATACGGTTTCCACATAAACAGCTTAATATAAGAGCACTAAGATTTAAATAGAAATTATTGTTACCAATCACTGATTCTCACTAATATATATATATATATATATATATAATATATATATATATATATGATGATAATGAAGCTTAACCAATAACATTAAAGCGTTAATAACATAACCAATAACATTAAAGCATTAAAGGTTGTAAGAATGTTTCCTTAATGTTTCCCTTAAGTAACACAAACATTACAAACTTCTTGTCTTACATTCTTAAATTCCTAGCCACTGAATCCAGCAACATCCACCATGAGGACCGATAACAAGCCTGCCTGCAGAAACGCGGTGAACTTTTAAGAGCAAGATAAGCTACTGCCCTCCAAAACAAGAGCTGACCCTTAAAAATGTGATCTCGTTACTGGAAAACATCTCAAAAGCTCTCAAAAAACACGAGGGCGGCCTCTGAGAAACAAAGCGTATTTTACTGCGTGACTGGCGTGAACCTTCAGTCTGTTTGTCACGCGTTCATAAACGAGAGATTTATGAGAGGAACGCGAGACGTTCCTGATGCTTCAGCTTCTCATTAAGTGAGAAATACTTGAAAAGACTGCTGCCTTTGTGCTGCATTTCTGTTTACTGAAGACATCCTGTCACATCCCTGAAGATCTTCACATTGTAAAACAATAGATAAAAATAACCAACTAATAACTAGCAAACACAAACAAATATCTCATACGGAATATCTCCAAGCCTCCCTGAGGAGCTCCAAGCCACGCCGAGGAGCTTCAAGCCACGCCGAGGAGCTCCAAGCCACGCCGAGGAGCTCCAAGCCACGCTGAGGAGCTCCAAGTGATGCTAACTAAGTCACTTCTACAGGAAAACACTTTAGTTTAGCAGTTACTCTGTGTTCTAGCCACAATGAGCCTTGGGTCTCAGATGGAAGCTGAAGGTTCGAATACAAACAAACAGCTCATGTTTGTCCTGATTCTATTTTCCCCACCACAGTCGCTGAGGGACCCTGCAGATCTTACATAAGCAACTGACCAAAATGAACTTAAGTAAATGAACTTTACAAACTCGCGAAGTCTGGCGCGCTAACCCAGCCTCGCTGTTTGCCAAACACTAAACCTTATAAATCCTACCTAATGATCTTCTGCTCCCGTCTCCTTGGGAGAATGAAGCTTAGCGTACGCGGGATATAAAAGCAGCACAGCCAGATTCAGCAGTTAACAAGCGCAACACTGTTTAAGTGATTTAAAAAACAGCTTGTGGAAATTACACTTGGACATAAATCAACCAGTATTTGGAATCAACCTTATTCCAGATTTTCAGGGTTTAACTGCCCTGGTTTAACCAAATGGCTAACAGTAGTTGAGCGGTGAACAAAGCTGCAGGGGGCGGTGCATCATTAAGTCGGTTTTACGCTACAATTAGTCACAAAACGCAAAGCTGACAAAGGAAACAAGCACAAAAACGAACTGCTCAGGTAACAGGGAACGTTCTCAGATTGTTGCTGAAAAAGTTACTATTTCAGACTGAAATAATAAAAGACCCGATATGCCAAAATCTAGCAATATGGTTTGTCAAAATATTTCACTGCATAAAACACTAGATGCAAATAACCTCAAAATGTGAATCACACCAGCGAAAGTCGACGGTGTCAAGAAAGCTTGTTACGTTCATTCTTCTGTATTTTTACCTGCAAGCGGATTTAAAGATCATTTTTAAAATAAAAAATAAACTCTATGCAGTCTAAAAACAGAAAAAAGCTAACATTTCAGAGTGCTTACGGGAACAAAATCCTCAAACACTTTTTGGAGTTTTGAGGTCAAATTTCAGGAAGAAAGGTTTAAGGCGCTAACGTCACAATCCTAGCATGAAAATCCGAAAATAATTCTGACATTGAACACTCCGGCGCTCTAATAATATCGGCGTCTTGACGTACCTCAGCACAAAAAGGAAAGGATTAAAGTCTGGCGTTGTCACACGCACGCTGAGATTTGCATAATTCTCAAAATCTCACATTAAGCATTTCTATTAATAGGTTTAAAATGAAAAAGAAATTAGCAACTAAAAGATGCGAGAGTTCGCCGGTGTAAAGAGGTTAGGACAATATTTCATAGGATTTTCATCAGATTCTATCTACAAATATAAAAGGAGAAATGAAAGGAGAGAGAGAGAGAGAGAGAGAGAGAGAGAGACACACACAGAGAAAGAAAAGACAGAAAAAGACAGAAAGAAACAAGAGAGAGAGAGAGAAAGAAAAAAAGACAGAAAAAGACAGAAAAAAACGAGAGAGAGAGAAAGACACACAAAGTGAGAAATAGAAAGTTATATTGTTAGACTGACTAAAATAAGAGACCCTTAAACTGGAAAAAAAAGAGACAGGGAGAGACAAAGAGAAAAGAGACAGAAAAGAGAGAGGAGGAGGAAGAGGAGGGGGGGAGAGGAGGATGAAGGAGAGAAAGAGATAGAGATCTATTGTTAGTCTGTGGATAGACTCTGACACACAGTTAATGGCTGAAGTTTCTCACTGTGGGCATCAGACTGAGAGAAACATCAGCTGTTGTCTCTGATGTTCCTGTGCTGAATCATGACTGCACTGTTTACAGCCTGTGAGCAGCTAAACACTCTCTTTAATAAAGCTGTTGCTGAATATGCACAAAACGCATCTGCAGAACTGCAGCGCATGCTGCGACGGCAGCACTGCTGTGCGCAACAGATACTGTGAAGTGCATTTATTGCTGCAGCTCTCGCAAACTGATGGGCAGGAATAAAATGCCATGATGCTAAAATAAGCACCTCGGTGGGGTGTGTGTGTTTGTGTGTGTGTCTCTGGGTGAGTGTGAGCAAGTGTGTGTGTGTGTGTGTGTGAAGATGCAGCCCTGACATTCACCGTCTGCAGGAGTGAAGTGTGTATGATCAGATAAAGAGGGACACTTCATCACTGCATCACAGATTCAGTCCAGGTCAGAGGTGTGTGTGTGGATGTGTATGTTCAGCCGGACCGACAACGAGGCCGTTCATATCAGAGCATCGGTTCAATTTCCGACCTGGGAGAACTCATCTCTGCGTTCGTGAAAGTGTTCAGCACTGCAGAGAGAGGAAAAAAAACAAGTGTCTGACTTTGTAAAACTTGTAAAACAACATTAAAAAAAATACTTTAAGGCAAAGCATGTAAGTATGTGTAAACTAGATGTAAACATTTACATTGTTTGGTTGCCAAGGTGTTGTTAGGTGCTATTTTACTGGCCAAAAAACCCAATAAACCCCCAATTAGGTCTCCAAGACAATCTGTTCCCTACATATGACTCAGACCCTCTTAATACACACAGAGTCGCAGGTTTGAGTCCCTATTTTAAGTTCTCTATATCAACTATTTCTCCTCTGATTAATCAATTCCAGTCACCCCTCACAGCTTTCCAATTAGTAATAGCAAAAAAACAAGTCGATAACTCAACCATGTTTTCTAAAACGCCAAATCTCTTCTGCTCCAAGAGCGAACTGACATTTCCATGTTTACAGTTCCTTGATGGCACACAAGGAACAAACATCACGGTTCCTGACGGAGCTAAATAAGACCACCCAGTGAATGGTGTAGGCGGTGAGACAGTAAACAAACCGTCTGAAGGAGGAGGTGATGTTGCCTGAAGAGAGCCTGGCAGCTTTGGTTAGCTGCAAGTACAACCGCTAACTTGTCGACAAACAGTAGTAGAGGCTCTCCGCTAGCATGATCAAAGCCCACACGCAAACACTCGGCTCCCACGGAGACGGGAAGGTGCACGGAAAGCACCGCTAACTTGTTTTCTCACCTCAGCTTCCATCATTATCTCCTCTGACTTGTGCTTTTGGGTATTGTGAGGAACACGTGTGCAGCATGCAGAGTGAAAATCTGTGGCACCGTTGGAAAATGAAGCATATGTGTAAATAAAAATAAAATGTGAGCTTTCCTCAGACTAAAAAAACGTTTAATGACCCAGTGAATGCAGTTTTATTCAAAAACGATTAGCTTTAACGCCACCCACATGTTAGCATGCTACTAAAATCCCCTTTTTTTTCTACAACTTTCTGATCTGATCTAATCGGCCAATTTCTGTGTCTGCGAAATACCCAGCTGACCATTTTAGGTTGTAAGAACATTTCCTTGACATTTCCAAAATGTAACAAAAACTAATAATGTTACAAACGTCCAGTTTTCAATACATTGCATTAACATTATCACTTGACTATAAGAAACATTGTTAATTCTGTAACGTTTTTACAACGTTCCACCAAGGATAATATTGTTGACGTGATATAATACGTTCTACTATAAAAAGTTCTACTAATGTTACTGCAAGAATGGTTACTGAAAACTTTGAGAGAACTTTAAAGAACGTTAACCAACATTCTCACAATGTTCCCAGTTAGCTGCGACTTTATTACACAAAACTTGGTTCTTTCTGCGAGTGAGTACAGAGGTTTGTAGAGCGTTTCTCTCACTGAATTTACAGCCCTGATCATATATTCATTGCGTATTACCTGGCAGGCGAAATGATCCATCTAAGGGACTGCAGGATAATAACTCACAGGTGTTCCATTGTCTGTCTGAACTCCAGATCAGGTTTTATCATTTACAGTTTGACAGCCAGCAGACTGTACGCCTCGCTCGCTGTACATTTAACACAGCGACTGACTGAAAGCGAAAGTGAAAGTATGTGACATTTGAAGCCAATTATACCAAAATCCTCACAGTAAAAAGAGGTGAATTTTAATTGCGCTTACATATACCTAAGAGTCAAATACCTCCATTCATTTATTAAAGCTGCAATCTGTAATTTTGTTTGGTTAAAAATGTTTAAAACCAGTTACAGAGCAAGTACATAACAGATTAGTGTTTAACCAGATTAAGCAAGTTTAAAAAAATGATTTATAGTTTCCAGTAAATGCCAGTTTGAATCAATCTGACTGGTTTGTAAAGTAACCTGCAATGCTTTGTTTCAAACAGAGATGGCGCTGGAGAGGCAAAAGTTACTGATTGCAGCTTTAAATAAATGATCAACCCATTCAATAAATTGTACCAGATTGTTAGAAAACAAAATCAAACATCTTAATAATCACAAAGTGTTGTGTTTTGACGCTCTGTGTGTGAGTGTGAGTCAATGAGTGTGTGTGTGTGTTTATGTGTGTGTGTTTATGTGTGTGTGTGTTTGACCGATGGACACGTCCGCTTCCATGTGCAAACAGCTTCAAGCCACGTCAACCAGAGTGATGAAACAGCACCAGACGCAGCTTCTCAACCCATCGCGGTGAGACTCGCTTCTCTAATTAAGGCCGAGCGGGTCTGGAGCCGGTGTTATGACTACCCTGACGGTGGCTATTTTTCAAAAAGCGCCTCTCCGATACCTAAAAGGCCCCGGGGGAGCGGCGGAGAACAGTGGCCTCTCCGCCGGCGGATCGTTGATTAAAACGCCGTCTGAACTTCCACCTGCGCTGGGAAAAGAGGACAAGACGACTCTCACGTCTGCTTGATACAAACGGGATATTTTGGAAAATAAATCTTTTGGTAGAAAGTCTCTGTAAATTACGCTAAACAATTCGCTATTTGGCCTCGACAAAAACAATTTGGCCTTGCTGAAACTACAGAGCAAACGTGAAATTCCAACAATTATGTCAAAAGAATAAAGCATAAAAATACAGGTGCACAAGCTACAAGCTACAAGCTACATCACTGTTCTCAAAATGAACCCAAAGTCAGGTTAATCGATTCACTTTCTGCTTGCTTGCTTACTTAGGCTTTGTATACTTAAGGATGCACCTGTTTACATTCATTCCATGTCTAGTGAACTGAATTCAGAGTCATTATTCTGTTTGCTGAAGTGAATATCGGGGGTTATGCGAAACGCTGACACCCACCTACAGAAATCGACTGGAACAAGGGGAGGTTGAGTGTATGTATAAAGCACAGTTTTAAACATGCGTATGGACTTAAGCGAGAGCTGAGTCAATTACTGAAGACATCTGCTGGCTTCTGTCAGCATTGATTTGTTGCAAACTAAGATCTCTGCTGTACCCGGACTCTCTAATTGCACTGGCCCTAACCCTGTAATTACTCAGCTAAGACTGCAGCCGGACAGGGCTGTGCGCCCGCATTTTTTACACTTAATAGATGTTAAAGAGAAAGAAAGAAAGAAAGAAAGAAAGAAAGAAGAAATAAATCAAGAGAAATAAAGACAAACACAGGGAACAAAGAAAGAAACAAAAACATTTTGTTTTGCTCGAAACAGGCTTTGGATTTTGCACTGAAAATAAACACAAAAGCATTAACATTGATTGTTGTAGGATAACAAAGAATATATAAAAATAACCAGAGGAGAATACAAATAAAGACACATTTACCTGAGGTTTTGGGGGGGCTAGTTTCCCAGCTAGCATCTGTGTTGTTCGCTGTATCTTCTCCAGGGGTTCCTGTGGTCTTGGACAATGGGCCGTCTGTAGGAATTTGTTGAGAAGTTCTCCAGCCATTGAACAACACAAATGACTCCGATACTCCTGACCTGGACTCAGCCTGGTGGGAAGGTTCTGTGGTACCAGGGCTCGTCGGTTGAACCGTGTTGTGCGTCACCTGTGGTTCAGATTTGGTTATTGTTGTGAGAGAAACAGTCGTCGAATCATCTTCCTCCTGAACGACAGGAAGCCACGTGCTGGAAACCAGAGTTGGATCTGGAGTGCAGCACAAAACATCTTCAGTGGTGGTGACCTCAGCAGACGGGGCGTTTTCAATGGTTGGGTTTTCCAGTTCACCCTCCACTGAAGCGGCAGGTTTTGTGGCGAGGTTTAGCGTGGTAGTCGTGTCAGTAGTGTGTATCTCAAGTGCGCTGGTGAAACTCTGCTTTCTTTTGACAAAAGGCACATTTATTTTGTTGGAGGGACTGTGGTTGCGTTTCTCAGTGGGCCGATGGACATACATGATTTCACCTTTGGCTTCCTCAGCTGTATTTGGCGGTTCCACACGCTTGGGTTCTGAAGAACTGGATGTAGGAGTCGTTTGGAGACCCATAAGCTGCCAGCCCACAGTGGTCTCCAGGGACATGCCGTGGTTACTGGAGTGATCAGTTTCTTTCGTTTGGCGGTTGAGGATAAACGATAATTCCCTCCCACCACTTCCATCCTCTGTTGACGATCCCGACGGAGGGCCTTTGGGAACCGGGTAACCGCTCTCATTCAGGTCTTTTCCTTCCCCGGAGAAGTTTTCAGGATTGTTCTTGGAGACAGAAATGGTCATGATCTCCAGTCCTCCCCCTTTGGCCTCCATCGGACTGCTGGTTTGAGATATAAAATGCTCATTATTTCCTGGAGTGGTGAATTTTGAGCCTTTTGAGGACTTTAGCATCCAGAGTTGTTGCCTTCCAAGGAACGACAGAGCGCTGGGATTGCTCTTAGACGCCAAGGGACTCGGAGGAACACTGGGATCCGCTATTCCTGATCCAATCGCTCCTGCGGGAATGACAACATGCTGTGATTAACATAGCGAGGGGAGGAGATCGTTTCATTTAAATGTATGTTTAATTAGCGAGCAAAATATGTTAACTCCCACCCCAGAACTGTGGTAATTAACCGTAATGCGACTAGCTCGCTATAGAACTGCCGTTATTTATCCTTCGTTGCCCTGGAGATATCCAGCAATTAATCTGTCTCACGCCTATCTTCCAAGACGTCTTTCCTAGAAAGGGAAAAAAAAACTAAAGCGTAGCTAAAGTGACCCCTTATTTTCATCGCCCACAGGGTATTATTAGACTCAGTTTGTGAAAGCAGGCCAGAAATTTACATGAATTTCGAAAGCAACACCAGGCCAAAGGCTGTTTCCCTGTGTGCTGACATCACTCGTACATCACAAACCTGTCCCTAAATCTAGACAGAATAAACTTTCAAACCATCGTGTGTAAACAGCTTCTGTAGATAAACCCTTGATTTATGTCATGAAGCTTCTAATCAAAGCGTTAAAGGGCAGTTAAGTCGAAATGCTGCATGCGGTGCAGGCATCTTTGTTATCGAGTGTTCAGTGACTCAGCACAACAGCAGACTGCAGTGCACACTGTAATCCCTAATACAGCAAAAACACACCGGTCATCATGACCAAACAAAGTGTTCCTTTTAGGTCCAGTACAAAGTTTTTGACGCTAACAGTAAGTCGGCTCAACATATTGGACATTGTATATTCATAAACGTTTAAAAAGCCTCTTACACATTCTCTCCATTCACCAACGCAGCGAGGTGTCATGATAAATAAACCAATTTCCAATTTTCTGACTTCCTCTTCCCCTCTGACAGCTGCTCTCAGTTGCCATACGACTCTTGACATCGTGCTTCAACACTTCAACCAATGTGAATACAGTAAAACAGATTCCATCATATATCAGACCTACAGATCCAATGTGAATTCCAAAGCGGATCCGCTTACAGTGTGAACAGAACTACCTCAGATATTTGACTTCGGCTCGGCTGCTTAAGAATGCTTAAAAAAACCTTCAAACGTTTGCTAAGATGATGCGACATGATGTGTCCTTAAGGCAACAAGCGCCGTTTAGCAATGAAGTCATGAATACGTATTCGAAAACCATATGCTGTGTACACACACTAAAATATTTAAATACTGATGAATTATTCATAAGGCTGCACATATGAGGTGTGATTTACATAAACCAAGTAATTGAGCAATAAATGATTTAAATAATTGCTCCGCAGTCACGCGACTATATTGCAATTAAACATTTACAGCCGAGGTAAAATAATTTAATTGATTATACTAATAAAGGATGATGGTGTATGACAATGGGAAACGCAGTGAAAATGATTCATATACAGTGGCCTGGAAAATGTTTGGAGACTTTAAAATCAACGCTGCCCATATAACGTTAATTTAGCGCAATAAAAACACAACACAAGCTTTCCAAACCATGCCTAGACACAAAACTTTGACTGAATATCTTTACGTCGTGCAAGAAAAGCATCAGACCAATCAGCCGTCTTGTTTTAAAGAGGTCCTTGAACGTAGAACTTGTCTTGATTTTGAAAGGGCATAAAGTTGTTTCTCTGCAAAATTTTCACAGTTCAAATCAAGTCTAGTTTTTTTTCAGGATTGCTCAGGATATACACACACATATGTGATATGTAATATATAACACACACACACGCGCACCCATAACTACATAAATACATATTCAACATGTGTGTGTATATATGCATACATGTGTCCATATATAATGTATTTAAACACATGCTGCGTCAGTCACCTAGTAACATTTCTGAATTCTCTTCATCTCATGTTTCTCTCTCTCTTTTTCTCCCTTTCTTTTCCTCCCTCTCTCTCTGTCTGTCTGTTTCCCTTTCTCTCTCTTTTTCTCCCTCTATCCCTTTTTCTTGTGTGTGTGTGTGTGTGTGTGTGTGTCTCTCCCTCTCTCCCTCTCTCTCTCTAATTGGCTGAGACCTGGAGTTTGTGGGTCTGCCTGTGATTCAGCTGTAACACATTAATTAGATTCGGGTGTAAATAATGCATGCTGACTAAAGCTGGTTTTTCACCCGCCATTAAACATTAATGATGTCTGTTGAATCTGGTTGGAGGGGAGGATATTGTACCGATGATGACTCCAGAACGGACCCGTGCCAAAACCTACTGCACTAAAACCAGGCCGGTTAGACACACTCTGATCCCAGCCCGGGGCTCGCGATGCTCCACACCACCAGGAGCTGCAGACGTTATTCTTTCTGGTACCAGAACCGCTGCTGTACTTGGCTCGGATACAACAGGCATGGATATCCTTTACAGCCCTCGAGCGGAGCGGGGAGGAATAAATCTCAGAGCGGTGACCTCTGCAGTATCTCTCTGCTTCTGGTGTAACTGAGAATGAGTTGTCTGGGTGGCAACCTTCAGCCCTCAGCAACTCTGTCTAAGGGATCATGGGTATTTTCTAAGCCTCTCTGAACCAGTCATGTTGTTGATTTGTTGTTCGTTCTGGAACAATAAAATGCTTCAGAAATGTTTTAGTATACTTGCTTCAGAAACCATGAGAATTCATCTGGGCACGACACAGACTTATACAAACATCGCTGAGACACTAAAAATGCATCTTTTTATAAATTTTAGTGCCCATAATGAATTACAACTGCATTAAAATCTACATAAAGAAAAACAAGAGGTGTAAAAATGAATTTAGCTATTGGAACCAGAATGGAAGACACACCCCCTTTCCAAAATCCTCCAATGAGAAACCTGCTTACAGAAATGTCTGGAGACATCAATTGTCTCAATGTCACATGCGAGGAAAGTCAGACAAACCCAAACAGCGCTTTGTATAGATACCGTGACATTAAATGTCAAACGTAGCGCTAGCAAAATAGTGTTCTCACGCGACAAACTGACAGCTAACAAAAACTGACACTCGCGCTTCCTGTTCCACAGTTCTGGGCTGCCCTATCAATGTCTAAAATGACTGACAGACAAGAAGGCTCTCAAAATCTTTAGATTGGATAGAAAATAAATCTGACCGCTGCTGTCTGAGAGACAGGTGTGATATTTCAGCAGTTATTTCAGTGACATCTGTCAGGTAATAGAGACATTGTCGTACGTCAACCTTAAATCATACAGCGCTTTGAAATGCTGATATATATTGAATCTGTTTAATAAAACACACCACTCAGTTTCATACAAGTTAAAAGTACTAAAACTTTTAATTAATCCCTGCTTGTACTAAATTGAGCCCAAACTTAAACCCATTAATCTCAGACAGGCACATACACGGGTACCAGTTAACAATTTTAGCTTCCATTAAATAATAAAAAAATTAAAAACTTCAAAATAACGTTAGGCAACGCTATAGAAATGTTCCCTGTTAGCTGGACATCTGGCCCATTTCTCCGCCATAAAATCTTTCCCACAGATAATAATAACTTAGTTCAGTTACAATAAAGTAAAAGTAAAAGTACAATAAAGGCTGAAAATGTGGCACTTTTACCTCTGAATGGATCTGTGAAGCTGTTGGACTGTAAATGTGAAGGTTGCATTTGAGATTTGCTTGGACTCTGTAGCCCCGGCTGTGCTGCCACAAAGACCACCTCTTTTTCTTGTTCCAAAAGCCCCTCCACCGGATCTGTTGTGGAAGGGTTGTAGAAACGTTCCTGAGCGTTGGGCTCCAAGATGGCGTTGTCCACGCCTCCCTTGCTTGCTTTCCCGCTCGACTTGGTTCTGGTGGCTGGAATAATTTCTGAGGTTCCTTTGTAGAGGCTGGACTCTGTGGCTGGTATCTCAGACTCTCCAGCACCAGTCCAGTATCTCCATGGCTTCATGATTGAGTTAACAAAGTTGGAGATGACGCTGTTGCTGGTCTGAGCTTGTGTAGAAGAGGACGGTGCGGTTGAAGACGGGTCAGGAGACGATTTGGGACCCTCTGTATCATCTCTCTCATCGGTTTCCTCTCTTGCGGAACCCCCCTGAAGGTTCTCTTGTTTCTCACTTGCATCTTTGGAGCCATCACCTTCCCAGTCTACAGACTGCTTTCTAGGTCTCTCCAAATGAATTACAACATGCTCCTCTGAGATTTCAGAAGATTCGTTGTTTATAATGGACTTGAAGTCTTCCTTCTCAAGATCTACCAGGCCAGTCCAGGTAGAAGGTTCTGGAAAGGCTCCGTTTCTCTGAAGCTGGACCTCTTCTTCGCTTGAAGAGTTCAAGTTGGAGTTTTCCAAGTTCTGGTGGAGCAACGCCGCCTGTTCTTCAACGTTCCCCTCTGAAATCAGACAGACAGATGCTCTCACTAATAGCTTAGATGACAGTATTTATTGAAAGAAACTACAAAGCAAAAATCCACAAAGAAGTCCTTGATATGAACCCATTTCAGGAATATAAATCTTTTTGTGTTACATATTTCAGATGTTTGTGACACCAGGGTGAGTCTCCGGATGTTACGGAGTATAAATTCTTCTGAAATATGCTGCCACAATGTAAATGGGATGTGACAGAATTCTTAATAATAAAGTCAAAGTGAGCAAAAATGAGAGATAATGAGAACGCGAGAGCTTATTATCAGGACCTAAAAACAAGACTTTCGCCCCTCAGGATTTTGACATTGTTAATAAGCTCTTTCTTTATCACAATGAAGCTTTTAGTAGTCCAACAAACCTCGATAACAGTAGGCATCAAAAAGATCGGTGGTGTCGGGGAAACCGGTGCGATTGGGGTTGTGGTAGAGCGTCCGTACCCCTGGTTCCTCTCCCCCGCAGTTACGCCGGGCCAGGTTGATGGGGTAACGCACGCTGCCGTCCGCCAACCAGCCCGGATCGCAGCGGTCCAAACCGGCCTGCCAGGCCAGATATAGCTGTCCGACCGTGGCCAGCTGAGCTCCTAAAGAGTGACAGTAAACGGAGGCCGAAGCCAGACTCAGCTTCTCAGGAACGCTGGTGTGAAACACCTCACCTGTTAAGAGGAAACAGAGAGAGGGGAATACAGATGAAGGGATGGTGTCAAATTACTGAGACAGAGATAAAGTTTTACACCCAGAACGTTGTTTTTCGATGAGGAGGCTGGGCACACCGGAGGCGGCAACAAACTTCTCAGACGCCCCAAGGTGACTTAGAATTTGACTTAAAATAAGACAACAAAATATGCCAAAACAACCAAATATCAAGATG
>JBAJNP010009708.1:0-11119 GCA_036877545.1 Yasuhikotakia modesta | reverse complement strand
ACACACACACACACACACACACACACACACACACACACACACACACACGTCAAGAATATTGCAGTGCTGCATTTGTGCCTGACATGCAGTGATGAGGGTAGATGCTGATTTAAACGTGTTTTTATTGCACTTTACTCTTAATAATAGCATCTATCTTCTCTGCTGCTCATGACCTCACCATGACCTGATCGTCTAATAATTGTCACTTATGCAGATTTGGGCAATCATGTGGTCACACATGTGGTCATGTGATCATTCGTCTGACAGGACAGATTATTTTCGGTTCCAGTAAATGCTTTTTTTGGAGGTGGACCAAAATGTGCCACATGTAACAGGCAGTTTAACTGTGTAGATTAAAAGCAGGCGATTTCAGAGAGACTGGCAATGAAAGCAATACGTTCTCCTAAGCCACGCCCCCTTCAATACATGAACACATACGTATGTTTGACAGGCAAGCTGGACCGAATGATTCGATGATCATCTTATGATCCCCTGCCTTCAATATTTAGACCATTTTTTTAACTGATTGCTCTCAGGATGTGAAGAGATGTTTGACTAGCATAACAAAAAATGTTTCTGTAAAAATCATCATAAAGTTTGATTTGAAAACTGCTGCCAGTTAAGTAAATCTTAAGCCTGTGTTTTTAACGTTGTGGGGCTGAAACAGAAGTTTTTTTTCAGACTGGAGAAACATTTCATCCCATTGTGGGCTGTGAGGTTTTGACTGGCCGCTCTCTTCAGAGTTAAACAGCTTCTCTGTGGTGAGATTGGTCCACAGGTTAGCAGTAAAGCGCTTACAGACCGCTGCTAAACCGCACACGGAAACCGCACGTCTTCTTAAAGACCTGTGGTTGATAGATCTAAAGAGAGATTAGTTTTGCCACAACTAGTACAATTCTGGTCGTCCATTATAGAGCTGCCCACATTGGTTTTCAGACACACAAACCTTCTGCTCTGGTTGCCCAGCTAACTATTATAAGAAAGAATTTTTCCCCAAGGTTTCCATTAAGAAACAAAAATGTTAAAAAAGGTTGTTTTGGAAGTACTAGGAACATTTACACTTCCATTTTTAGACGTTGTATTAACGTTACTGTTTGGTTATTCAAACATTTCTTGGATTCTTCAACGTTTTTAATGTTCCACTAACAACCTAAAAACAACGTTTTTCATATGTGTGCTGAATAACAATGAAAATCGTTCTACTAACATTACTGGAGTATCTTTGAGAGCACGTTTAGAGAACGTTAGCCAACGTTCTGGGAACGTTCCCTGATAGCTGGGTGTTAACCTCCTAGACCTGAACAAATCTGCATTAGGATCCGTGGCAACATGGCTTGTGGTTTTGAGGGTTGTTGAGCTGTACCGTAGCTCGGAGGGGCGCGTCGTGTCCTGGTTTGCATTAAGGCAACAGCTTGATAGAAAAGCTGTTGAACTAGCGCGTCACATCTCATCATACAGTCGTTATCTGCTACGAAAGCCCTTTTATCAGCGAGTCTCTAAATCTAAACCGTTCTCCGATGTGTAAATGCATGAGACACATTATTGAGTGTCTTTGATGATAGATTCAAGCGTCTGCGCCAAGTGCCGCAGAGTTGCGGAATTCGCGCGGCGCTGCGCTTTGAAATGGGAACCTGTTCGCCACTTGTACCGCAAGCAAGGACAGCTGCGCGGGGAACGCGTCAGGATTTAATTACAGCAAGACGCGTGTGATATCACTGCGAGGAGATGAAGGAGAAAGAGAGCGAGAGTAAGAGATGAAATATTGTTTTTATTAGTGGCGATGTAGGTGGCGGGGTGCCGGCGCAGAGCGCGCGCTGTACTGCGTGTTTGGAAACCATCACAGCTGTCTGGCGATGAAGGATAACTTCGCTTTTCTCACTAACGCCGTGCAGTTCTTGTAAAAAGAGAGTGTGAAATGTCGAATGACTTCAACACGACACCCGTGACATGAACAGCGCTGGTTTCTGTTCTGTATTGTGCTTTTATAGATATGAGGATGTGATTTGGGCAATCTGAAAATAGATTTAAGACGAGCATGACATTAAAACGGACTGCCTTGTGAACATTCCTGCTGTTGTTGTGAAGAATGAATTGTTGAAAAGTTGCTTTCGGTCTTTATTTAAGGCCCTAAAATGCTCCACCCCTCAAACGACCTGACCTGGCTGCTGGCGTCACCAAGTCCTCTTATTTTTCCTCCCCTCCAAACGCTTCCCAGCGAACAGGAAACGTTTTCAGAACGTTGGCTAACATAGTAGTTATGTAGCAACCAAGCAATAATATTAATCCAGCACTTTTTGCATGTTCTTGGAAATGTCCAAATAATGTTTGTATTGTTTTTGTTACTTAATGAAAGTACTTAATATTAAGGAAACGTTCTTTCAATCTACAATAGGTAGCTGGATTGTAAAATAAGAGCATTTTTAACCACCCAATAAATTGCCCATTTCATTTAGTTGTGATGTACTTTTTATTAATCGTTTCTCTGATGCATCAATGCACTTAAAAGTTCTGAGTTTTATCATTTTTCTTTCTTTTTTGCTTCTCTTTAGAAAAGAACTTCAGCCGTCCGTCTCCTCTAGAGCTTCAGAAGAGATCTCGACTGTGTCTCCAACAGATTTGCCAACACACCAATGTGTGTGGGTGTGAATTTTCTGTAACCCACTGGACACAGATTGCATTAGCGGGGCAAAAGGTTGAAGGTTCGATTCCCAGGGGACATACTGATCAAGTGTATAGCTGTAAGTTGTTTGGATAAACGCTCATGCCAAATGCATAATGTGTAAGTCTGCAATCAAAGGTCAGAAAAGATTTTCTTTCAAGTACAAATGATTTGAGCTTCGCTATCTGCATTAATATTATAGCTCTACTGTAAGTCAACATATATGATGTATAAATGTCTATTTTTATTTCTCTCAAGAGGTTCATCTGTAACCCAGCTGATGTGTGCAGTACTTTTTTTTCTTGGGGTATCGCCACTGTATACAGCAGAGTACATACAGTATACAGTGTGTGTTTGGATTGGAGGCTGTTAGCAGATACGCTGGTTCCATGCAACAAACAGCTCGATTTGGGGAACGTTTGGACGTTGGTTCGAGTCTGACAGGGGCAGTATGTCCTCGCAGGTAGTGGCTCACTTAAACTGCCAACGCCAATGAATGTCAGTTATAAGCTTAATTCACAAAGCTCCATTAGCAAGTGTAAACGTCTTTTCGCTGCAAATACCAGCAACTGGAGTAAATTTATTCCTGAAGTTCCTGGCGTGAAAACCCAACGTTCCCCAGCAAACACAAGAGTCCTAATGTTTCGCCCTTGGCTTTAGAAAATGGACTGACAAGCCAAATGAACTTGTCTAAATGGAGGAGATCAGAGCTGAACCTGCCAACAGTTGCTAACAGGTATGGCACCGCGACCCTGGAGCACCGGCCGTTGGTGTTTGTTGGAGGGAAGCTGGAGTCGGCGCACGGGGGGCTGGAATCCTGGAACGCTGTCAGCTTCTCCTTGACTTGCAGGAAAAGCTCGGGCAGAGGTGGTTAGTGGGTAATTGTGTAATTACTAGCAGGTATTGTTTATGAATGGTTGACTAACTCGGACACGTGTCTGCAGGCAGAAACTGTAAACTTACATCACAGTCTTCACCTCCTGCTGGTGGAATGGAAACGTTTGTCCTTTGCAGGAATTGTGCTGGAGGAGAAACTCTTCAATCTTTTCCTGCCCTGAATTCAAGAACCAAAGAGCACATCCTGGAAGTATTTAAATATCTGCTTTCTCCATTTTATTAAAAATGCAAAATATTTTCTGCATTAGTTGCTGATGTTTAGTTAGCGTTGCTAGCGCAGTGCTTCAGCTACGCTTGTGCTGCAAAGAGCAAAACATTAGCTGTAGTTTTTAATAGTTTTTCTGTTTAGCAGGTAGAGTTTTCTGATGTCTGATTGGCTGTTCGGAGGCTGAAGGTGACATATTTAAAGAGAGGACGTGTGGTTTTGATGCGGTGTTTAAAGCTAGCAGAAACCTCTTCCAACACCTGCACACGGGTAAGATATAATATTAGTACTTCTCGCAAAAGACTCCTGGGAGAATTATACGCCACCTAATTAATATTCATGAGCCAAGCTGAACGGTTTACAACGTGCCCCTCCCTCCCAGTTTTCACATCGCTCCCATGCAGCCCCAGCCAGAATTAAACTCCAGTCACCCACATACAAATGCCAGAGAATATGAAGATTTGCCAGTCCACGTCTCTACATTGTAATGCAGTCACTTAATCCACCTGGAACCGGCCATGTCACCCCAGCGTGACCCCGAGTGTGTGATTGTGTGTTTGAAATGTGCTTGTGTATGTATATTGTCAACTTGTTCCAGATTGTCTTGGCCATGTGCTCTGTATGTTTATTTTGAGAGGGTTGTGTGTGAGTGTGTGTGTGTGGGGGGCCTGCAGGTTGATGGTGTGTGTGTTGCAGGTGTGTGTGTGTGTTGCAGGTGTGTGTGTGTGTTTGGTAGCGTAAGGTGTATGGTATGATCGTGTATATTTGGAATATGAGGTCAGGATTTTCATGCCTGCTGATGGGAGAAACAGATGTAGTTTATGTTGGATTCTAAATTTTCTGTACGTCTTTTTTTCTTTTAACTTTCCTCTTCGTCTTTCAGGTTATAACCTATTGCTTTTTTCTCCTCTCTCTCTTTCTTTTTCTTTCTCTCCGTCTCTCCTCTCGCTCTCTTCTCACAGAAGAGGAACTGTAATGTTTATGAAGCTGTTTAATGTGAAATTACTCTGTCTTCATTAGTCGTGTCAATAAAGGAGTTTATACTCAGCAGAGAGACTAAAGGCCAGACTCACACCGAACGTCAGTATGCCAGCGTTTGGCCAACGTTTGCAAGCGTGCGCTGTACAGCTCTACAGCATTTGGAAGTAAATTCATCTGTCACTTAATAGAAACAAACCAAATTAGATTTAACATCTAACACATGGTCTGGTTGCTGGAGACCTTCTGAGAGAAACTCGGACATTAAATCCAGGTTCACCTGCAGTGTGGACAGTGTCACGTTTAGTTTGGCAGCCGAGAACACGAGCCCAAAATGTGAAAAAGAATTGTGAATTTTTCTTATTAGCTTATGTCAATTCTGTACTATAAACAATTTTGTTTCAGTGTTGGGTTCTGTGTCAACACTCAATATGAAATCTGAAAACAGCTGGGAACCACAAATCTCTGTATGCTGTATGTTCTCTATAACTCTCTATGCCTTATGTACTTAGGTATCTATATGCTCTGCAACTATATGTTCCTTCAACTATATGTTCCTTCTCTGCAACTATATGTTCCTACTCTATATGCTCTGTAACTTTCTATATATACTCTATAACCCTATGTACCCTATATAATTTATATGTCTATATGTCTTCTTCAAATTATTCCACTGCAGTGTGAGAAGAGTAATTGTATGATATTACAGCTACAATGGCAAACATAGAACCAAAATACATTAAAAACATCCAAAGTAACAATGTTTTCATAATTGTAGTGGGAAATGTTCATTAAATTCTAATGGTCCCCTCCCATTGAAATGGTTTGTGTGTGTGCCTTTGTGAGTGTGTGTGAGTGTGTGTGTGTGTGTGTGTGGTTGCTCCTTTCACTGGCTCAACCACAATCACTTACCACACCACAGATTAGACACTTTACACCAGGTCTCTCTCTCTCTCTCTCTCTCTCTCTGATCTCTGGTAACCCTCAGATTAAAACACAATGTCATACTTTACTCCTCCATCAGTGTAATGTGTGAC
This sequence comes from Yasuhikotakia modesta, assembly GCA_036877545.1. Lineage (NCBI taxonomy): Eukaryota > Metazoa > Chordata > Actinopteri > Cypriniformes > Botiidae > Yasuhikotakia > Yasuhikotakia modesta. Next base: position 5,343 of record JBAJNP010009708.1, on the reverse strand, counting down.
CCCTGATTCCCCCCTGAGATCAGACAGAGAGAGAGAGAGAGAGAGAGACCTCTCGTTTGTCCAACAAATAATATAACAAATTAAGCAGTATTAGAATGGGCGGGCGTCAGCCCTGATGTGGGTCTGTGTTTCATTAGCCCGGTTCTCTAACAGGTTCCATCTGGACGGCCACTGACAGCTCCCTCGTGTCCCGTACGGTGTGGTCTGTCCTGGGTCATGATGCCCCTGGACTCCCGGTGGCACCCGGTCCGATTTCACTGCCCACAGTCCTTTGGTTAATCATTAATGAAGGTATTTTGTTATCTGATAACGTACCAATAACATTGTGGTTATATATCAATTCCTCTATTAAATTAAAACATTTGTCGCTTCAAGTTGCAATCCGTAACTTGTATGACGTATAATTTGAGGCGTTGGGTCTGTAAATAATCTGCAGTTTTATGTTTTAAACAGAGATGGTGACAGAGAAGCACAAGTTTAAAGCGTTTACAGCAGGCGTTTAACTTTATATCTGAAAGCCATTAAACTTTACACAAAGTTACTGTCCTGTGCAACTGTTTGACATCACCCTTCTGTTCTGTGACTACAGCATCGATATTGGAAGCGTCAGCTATTCAGTAATCCACACGCACGCCTGCCGGAGACAGAGAGCCTTTCATCCGTCCGTCCCTCGCTTTCGTTCAGAAAGAAGAAAAGAAACGATGGAAAAAATAGTGCAAATCTAATAACACCTCCTCAATCACTCTCTCATTTTTTAGTATCAGTGATGGGACACACACACACACACACACAGAAAACTCAGCAGATTCTGTGAGGAGCCGGTTGGGAATATAAGATGTGTCAGGGAGATGGAGGCCAACAGTCATCTGGAATGTGACGAAATTTTAGAAGGTGACAAAAAAAGGGAAATGGTGAGAGAATTCTGGAATACTGCAGGTCACCTGAACCCTATAGAACCGTATGGAATATGACAGAAATCTGGAAGGGAAGAATATTCTGGAATGAAGTACAGGAGGAGAAACAGAAAAGACAGTTCAGAAAAGTTTTTCAGCTCAGGGAATAATATGAGTGAGGAAAGATGAGGTGTTGAAAACCTCCACACGTGTGTGTGTGTGTGTATGTGTGTGTGTGTGTGTATGTGTCTCTATCTGTGTGTGTGTGTGTGTGTGTGTGTCTCTATCTGTGTGTGTGTGTTGGGGGACTGAGGGGGGCATGGCCTGCATAGTGTGTATGTGTGAAGTTAAACTCATGCTTTTATGTGTGTGTTGGGATTTTTTTGGTCATGCTTGGTTTCAAGTCTGAACTCATTCATAAATGTTGATTTTGGTTTAAATGATGTCATTATAATTTATTGTAATGTAAAGCAGTAGATCTATATCACGTGCTTTACATGTGTGCCTCCCCACACGCACACACATCATCTGTGTCACTGATGAGGTCGTGGGTCAAATGCTATTGTTCCAGCTTACTGTAAAATCGCTCATTTGGCTCAAAAGCTTCGCACCCGCGGTGACTGATCTCAGGCCAGTCAGCGCCAACTCTTAACTGATGTTTCTTGCGGCTGGGAAGTCTGGGAGTTGTGTTAGTCTCGCTCCAGTTCAATATCAAATTCTGAGAAGGTTGCCTGTTAGCTGAGATGTTACTGTTGTGACACGGACGTGCCAGTTTAGAGGTGTGCTGTACTACCTCTGCGTTTAAACACACACACACACAGATCTTGGCTCGGCTCAGGGCTGGCGTGTGCTGGCTTCAGAGAGGCCGTGTGTTTGGCGTGTGCTGTGGTTATAGCGAGCAGCAGATCACAGCTGTGTCGTAGCTGCATGCGTGAGAATCGCTGTATCTTCATCTGGGTGTCTGTTTGCCATCAGGGTTTGATCTATGGTAGGTTTTTGGGGTTGGAGGGGGGGCTGTTGTATCTCTTGGCCTGTAGTAGTTTGCGATCAACTAATTCGATGCATGTTTGTGGTTCATTTTAAACAGAGATGGTGAAAAACGCTGCCAGAGGAAAATTTAATTGCTCTTTCATAACTCCGAACTGCTCAGTAATGTTTCATTTAAATTTCAGGAGAAATTTTAGATGTTTCTTCTCAAGGGCCCTGAAGAAATGAAAATGGGCAGAAATTAGCGAATTACAAGCAGTACCAATGTTAGCGCTGTGTTTCTCACGTGGATCACAGGCTTGCAAACCTGAGATCAGTTTGAAACGTTATTGAGATCTCTGACCCTCTAAATAAGACGTATGAGGCCACACCTCAAAATTATGAGAAAATTGGATTTTAGAAAACGTCTCTGTTTGCTGTCTTTAAGGCAAAGTTGAGATGATAAGAAGTGTGTGTGTGTTGGTTTACATAACCATCTATTGGGGACCAAATTGTACCCAAAAGTCTGAAAAACCAGGCAAATGGGCACAAACCTCCTGTTGGGGACATACCCATTTGTTAAAAAAACACTAAACAAATAATATTTTTGATTGTTTTGTGTTAGGATGAGAGTTCTGGTTACGCTTTGGTTAAATTGTTTATAATTAGCTGTGTATAAAAACAAGTCTGGGGAACGTCCCCATTTAGACAGACAGTGTGTGTGTGTGTGTGTGTTTGTGTTTAGTGGTGTGTGTGTTTAGTGGTGTGTGTGTTTAGCGGTGTGTGTGTTTAGCAGTGTTCTTTGGCCCTTGTCAGTTTTTAAAGCTGTATGTTGTTTATGACCAAAATTTTCCTGCTTGGATGACCAAAAAGTGGGAAAATCTATTCACACCCAACACACACACACACACACACACCCAACACACACACACAGTTGGTTTGGCTGTGCTGTGCACTGAGAGCAGATGATACTATTTATTAGAATAACTGATGTCTGATGAAAACTGTTCTGTTTTTCTCTTTCTCTGTGCCAATACAGTCACAGAAAGTTTAGCCCCACGCTGGAGAAAACACAGAGTTATGGCACCCGCTCACTGTTGGATGTATATCACGCTTAAGTCATGCTTTTTTTATTCTTTCTTAACTTTCTTAATTCCTGGTCTAACTGTAAACTTTAACTGGTGCATTTTATTCCAAGAAAGTGTATTACTCGCATTTCTGAATATCAGGTTTTTTGGTGGCAGTTATCATGTTAGTCTAACGCAGTCGACGGATGGCACATGTATATCCATCACAGATTTCACTGTTTTCTGTGAGACATACATCAGATTACAGAAATGACACATTGACTATTAAGGTATTTTTCTGGATTCCAGTAAAACGCTCTACAAATCTAACAGAGTACAAACTGTTTTGTTTTTAAAATAATAGTTACTTTTTTATATATATAAAGATTATAACAGCTACAGCCTAAACCTGTGACTCTATATCTATAAACCTGAAATAAGTTTTTTCACTTGTACAATTTGTAAAAACAGCTTTTGCTTGATTGATATTTCGTTTATTTCTGGATGTTCCCAAAGGGAGATTTTGTCAGATTTAACTCACTTTTGGGGACAAATTTGTCCCTAAAGTATAGCTGTGTAAACCACACACACACACACACACACACACACACACACACACACACATACACACACACACACAGCATGTTTGCTCGGGTGCAGCTGTGATGATGTCAACTATTACTGCCGCTCCGCTTATACAAAGTCTTTATTGGAAACAGAAAACTTCAATTTGCACACATACACTTGATTTCTCGATTTGACTGCTTAAGAACTGAAGTTGTCAGCCTCTCTCTCTTTCGGCCGACCCGGTTCACAGTCAAACATCTCTCTGTGCATCTCCACTCCTCTGCAGCCCGTCTTTGTCGTGGTGTTGTGTATTCCTCAGCTCTTGGCTTGTCATTTGTCTTTCCAAGCTTTGAAGACAGCGCAGCCTGCTAATAAAACGCAGGTCTCGACCACAACAAAGGGCCCTGTGCCCAGACTCAATAAACTATTTACCCCTCCTTCTCTTTCTCTCTTTTTTTCTCTCCTTCTTTCTCTCTTGACGTTTTCTTTTTTTCCTCTCTTGGCTTAAGAAGAAATATGTGCACTTGCTATATTTTCCATGTGATCATAGAATACTCTGGAATAGATTAGCGGAGAACAAAACGGGGGGGAGAGGAGCAGAAACGAGAGAGAGGCAGAGAGACGGGAGCTAGGGAGCAGGTAACCGAGGCAACAGCGGTCTCCGGGGATCAGGTGATGCTGGGGGCGGAGTCTCGTACAAAACAAACATGAATTACCTGTGAGCACATTCACATCTGACGCAGCATTTCTGACTGAGAGAGTTACTTTCATGTTTTTGGGCGTTTGCATGTTTTATGCTAACTTGTGATGTTAGTAAAGTTAATTTATGGTAAATGTTGGTCTATTTTCCATCCTCTCACTGACACTTTAATATTAAACTGGCATTAAATTATATTAATATTAATTGAACACCTGTTTATATATCTGGCATAATTATAATACCAGTTAAATTCAGTCATTATTATATTATATTATTGTTTAGCTCCTGTGCCTTTAAGCCTGTTTGTAATCATTCAGAAGCATCAGTTCAGAAATGTGCTGCGTAAAATGATTTAATCGACTGAAATGAGGGGATGTGAAGAGTTTCAGAAGTGAATTCAGGTCACAGGTGCTCAACAGACAGAAACATCTCAGGTTATGAGACGCTCATAATCTGTGTGATATTGTTTAAGTTAAATAATCCTATTATACTAACAGTGTGTCCTACTTCTGCCGTATTACATACTGACTCAAAGTTTTGGGTCAGACTGTCAGCTAGCCTCTCTCGCTCGCTTGCTCTCTCTCTCTCGCTTGCTCTCTCTCGCTCGCTCGCTTGCTCTCTCTCTCTTTCTCTCTCTCTGTGCTGTTGCAGATGTTACCACAGACATGCAGCTGAAAGTAAATAAATGGTTGTTTTTGGGATCCATTTCCTGGAGAAGAATAACACAGAAAGTGTGTGTGTGTGTGTGTGTGAGAGAGAGAGAGAGTGTGTGTGTGTGTGTGCAAACCGCAGTCTTATTGAAGCTATTAGGCAACTTGCAGCTTAGGAGTGGATTCAAACCAACACACACAGGGACACACATTCTTTCCCCTTCTAATTCCCTCTGTGTGTGTGTCATGGCGACAGGTGTTCCAGTGGGAACTGGAAACTGATCTTCTCAGTCTCACCTGCAGACGTCTCGGATCGTCTCTGACTGCGGTTTGGCTGCTGCGGCTGCGCAGATACAGTTGCAAACACAAACAAGAGCCGTGAGCTTCATTTCAACCTGTTTTAATGGAACAGTTTACCCAGAAAATGAACATTCTGTCATCAACCGCTCACTTTAATCCCCCTTAGAACCTGTCTGTTATTTATTTCATTATGTTATTTA
>JBAJNP010009707.1:0-17643 GCA_036877545.1 Yasuhikotakia modesta | reverse complement strand
GCGCTGGACAGGTTTGGTCTGCTTCCCTCGAGCAGCGATTGGGCGCCGGCGCTTCAAGCTCAGCGGCTGGGAGAGAGAGAGGGAGGAGCTCATTATCATGTTAGGAGAACGCGCGTAAAATACGCGCGTATTTACACCCCAAGGCGGCGCTTTTTACGCCGTTTTTGAAGAGCTTCATTACGCCGTAAAAAGCGGCGTATTGGGGCGGTTTTACGGCGTTGTCTTTTGCGACGGCGTAAAAAACGCGCGTAAAAACAACCAAGACGGCGTTTTTTACGGGGTTTTTTTGTGAAACGCGTTAAAGGGGTGGCGTATTTATGGCACTAACGGCCCGCCATAGAACAGAACGCCTTGCATGGCTACTGGCCAATCACATTAAAGGAAGAACAGAGCGCGTCGTCTAAAATAAGCCTATCATACTAATGTGTGGTCCTTCAAATATACAAACAACGTGTATTTGCTTTAACAATTTGCCGTTTAAATAATTGAAATTGTTCCGATAGTAGACAGAATGCGCTTGATGCGTTGTTACGATAACAGATGAGACGATTATGATGATTTTAATGAGACTTGGCAGGAGGCCACAAAAACGCTTGTTTAAAGTTCATTTATATAAATTTAAATAATTTTTTTATTATTTTTATTTCATTTAAATAAAAATAAGTACATTTCCATTCTGGCCAGGAATTAGGGTCCGAGCACTAATGTGCGAAGTCCCTATTGTTTCTGTGTTGTTTATTAGGGACCGAGTCCCTTTTTTGAGGCCCTTAACATGCACAAAAACTCACCAGATTTTGCACACGCACCAGCCCCAGCGAAAATTCAAAATATTAGAGGAATTAAAAATAGGCGGGACAAAATGGCTCGATAGCACCACCTAAACCTGCCCAGGGCACTACAGTTAACGTACATGTACCAAATTTAGTAGGCTCATAGAACACTTTAATTCATTTTAAAAAGTCTCTTGGAGCGAACCTCTAATCCCAACAGGCGATTGTTTATTTTTAATTAAATCTGGATTTTTATTATTTTTGACAAATTCCACACGTCGTACTTAAACAAACTCCTCCTAGAGATTTTAATGATGCAATGTTAAATTGCGAAGCGTATGAGTTTTTGTGCAAGAACACGACCGTGGCGGGCTGCCAAAATTTGGCATTTTTCCATGAAGAAAAAGGTGTTGTAATTTAGGCCTACAGTGTCTGACCGGCCCCATCCTTCACACATTTGATAAAAATCATGGCCTAAACACATCTACAGTGTAATATTCAGTTACGGATATAGCGCCACCTGCAGTCAACAGGAAGTGGTGTGTTTTACACAGGAAGTGGCATATTTTACACTACGATTAACATATACTTTTGCCCCACAAATCACTGTTATTAAAGCCAACACATGGTGGTGGCACTGGGTGGTGCTGGCAGTGTTGGGTGGCGGAGGCGCTGGGTGGCGGTGACACTGGTGCGAGGTAAAATGGTCAACATAAGTTAACATTACTTGATTGTTTAAGTACATTCAACATTAGGGTTTACAGTGTTAGAATGCTCTTCTGCCAATCTACACGGCCCAAATGAAAGGACTGTGATACTGAAGCTAGCATCAATACTAACATAGCAAGTAAACAAACCATTGTGAGTGTGCAGTTACACTTAAAACTGGTCACTAAAAAAACTGGTCACTAAAAACACAAAATAAGCTTTTTTTAAAAAATGCACCGTTTACGGTGTAGAAGGTCAAGCAGTCACATATAGGTCCAAAAAACAGTGTTAAAAATTCCAGGGGGGTTGTTTCTGTGTAGTCCAGGTAAACTGACTGGTGCTCCTTTTACACAGTCAAACTTAACAGAGAAAACAAGGAAGCACCACACATAGTGAGAGAGAGATAAACAGAGAAACGGAACAGGGTAGGTCTAACTTTGTTGACCCCCCTCTTAAACTGTAGGGTGCCTCCGCCCATTTGCCAAACAAAAGTGGAAAAAGGTGTAAGCTGCAAAATGAGCAACAACCAATCAAATTTTTTAAGTGTAAACGTGTGTGTGTTCCGAGCTGTCCTGTGCTGACCGTTTGCACTCTGTGCACTTTATGTATAGATTGTATTTTGTATATACAGTACACTGCAGTTTTGTTTAGCTTAGTCTCTGTTTTGTTAATTGCATTGTATGGTGTACTTTTTGTAATTTGTACTGTGTTGTTTGTTAGCACCTCGGTCATGGGGAAACGTTGTTTCATTTCACTATGTACTTGTGTGTATGGCTGAAATGACTATAAACTCCACATTGACTTTGACACTTTGACTTTGGAGGAGGGTCTTTGGAGTACATGATTATCTGCAAACCTCAATCCCCCAAAGCTGTTGTTTTTCCTGTAAAGATATAGAAGTGAGTCTTCTCACCATCAGGTACTAGGATTTACAAAGTGATTTAAATGTGGGAACATATTTCAGTAGCTGCCAACTTGTAAGGAGAAGAGAAAAATAGTTCCTGTCTTTTATAGCTATGTCCAAAGATAGTCTATAAAATGGACAGATAATATAATAAGGGGACAGTTGTGGCCAACTGGTGAGTAAGTAGGTTGCTGGTTTTAGATCCCAAATCCAGATTTTAATCTAGTTGAGGAACATTAATGTAGATTTTGGGAATGTAGCTCAGTGAGGAAAGCTCATGACTTGCATCCTATAGGGCCCAAAACAGCAATTTTCCATTTATCAGGCTTGTTGTGCACCAAACCACACCTATCTCGAAGTGTACTTTTCTTGTACAGCTAAAGTCTGCCTTAAGTTTTGCCATTTTTGTTCTTCCCTTTAACATTTTGTGGACCCAGGCTTGTTGTAGCAGCTCTGCATGAATACTACAACAGTTCTCTATTGATAATGAGTTTTTCTGATCTGTGAAAGAAAGTGAGAAGATATTTAGCTTATTCAGCTTACTAATGTCCTTAGTTTATCTGCTGCTCTTACTTCTACACGTTAAGACAAAACAAACAATTAGATGGCCATTAAGGGGCCATTGTTAATGGTAAATAATCCATCATTAATATTGATTAGCTGTGGCGAGCAGGTCTCATTCACTACTTACCTCCTAATGAGTGGGTCTTAGTGGGATAATTGCTTCAGGCAATTTCCATTCAACACCAGGGAGGCAGAAGTGTGCCTTGACTTTGTACTATTAACTAACAAAGATTGAATGTCTACAACAAGATCAGCCCCCTCCAATTAATTGAGTTCCTCACAGAAGCTCTCAGAAGGTTTTGGTTCCTGCCTCTTTCTGTTCAAAACCCAAACCCATGCAATAATGACTCTCTTAAAGGAACAGTTTAATCAGAAAGTAATTCTGTGTCACTTTGTGTTGCTGTAAATTTTTATAAAATGTAAAATCCACATTTAAGGATTTCTATATTTGCTGATGTTATCAAATTAAAATATAAGATATAGAAAATGTAGGAACTATTTCTAATGGTTTATTTGAGAAATACATACATATACATTAAAGAACTATATAAATAGACACTGTATGCTGCTTTTGTAAGAACCGACCGTTCGTGTTACTAACCCAAGATTATATGATCATAAACTGTTGCTTACAGTAATGTCAGAATCAGTAAGATTGAAATACAAAAACAAAGCTTTACCATCAATCTCACAATCTAGCTGGTGATGCACAGTGTCCATAGAAGTGAAATAAAAATGCTCACACACCTTCAAAACAGTCCACCTAAAATTATGGTAAGCATTGATTTGTAAATTTAACCATGGTAGTTATGAATTATAAATCCTATCAAAGAGTTTTTCAAAAATCATAAGGCATCACATTGTGCATGGAAACAAGTGGGTCATACCGTATAACAGATAGCTTGTTTACCAAAGTGATTATTTGTTTATCAAAACGGAAATGCACATAAGACATTTATTGCTATACACTGGTGCTTTGTAACATGTAACTACACCAACTGTAGGATGAGGTCAGCAGTGGAATCTTAACAGTATAACCGGGTTTAAATCATATAGATTAAAAGCAAGATTTGTCAACAATGCAGATCCAATCAGATTGAATATTGGAAAGAAATGCACATCCCATCCATCAAATATTCTTTGGAAAACCTTACATCAGCATTAAAGACTCACAAAGAGGGAGAAAAACTTGATATGTCAATTATTCTTCTTCATGTCAATTTTTGTTGTCTGTTTTGTACTGTAATGGGTGTTGTGTCAGGACCACAGTCTGATCACTCCGGGTTTGTTACCTGTGTTGTCTTTGTCGTTGGGGCAGTTCTGTCAAAACAGAACTTTGTTTTGACAGTTCGCCGCGTGCCCCACTGTCTGTGTTTCCCGCTGTCTGTGTTTCCCGCTGTCTGTGTTCCCCGCCTCCCTGTTAACGTCATTACTTCCACCTGCTTTCCCTCATTATCTCTCCTTTTTAGTTCCCTCGTGTTTTCCGTTCTTTGTCGGATCGTCTTTTACTCATGCCCGACTCTTGTCCAGTCTTGTCTTGTCTATGTCAGTGTTTCGTCTCAGACTCCAGCCCTTCCGTTTATTTTTTGGTTTGTTTTGTTTCTGCTTTGTTTTTGTAGTTTCAGTTTGCTCTCCGCACTGCTGCCGGGTCTCCCGCTTCCTATCCAGCAGTGCCCTTTCAGCCGCATCTCCGATCCTGCCTCTCCCCCTTCGGATTTCTCGCTGCCAGCGTCTCCGGAGCCTGTCCCGGGTCGGCCCTAGTGCCCGCCGGTTTTGTTTTTTGTTTCGTTTGGTTTCCTTGCGCACCTGTCTAATAAACGTCTTACCTGCAATTGGATCCTGACTTTGTGTTCCCTGACAGAACGATCCGACCAAGATGGATCCAGCAGGCACTGATCCGGTACGCTCGGCACTGGCTCAACAGGGGGTGCTCCTGGGTCCGCACGCATCCCAGTTTAGTGCCACCTCCCTTGAGTTGCAGCGTCTATCTGCTGGCCTGGCCGAACTCTGAGTGGGAATCGACGAACTGCAGCAGGGGAATGCTGCTGGTCGAACGGTCGGTCCCTCCACTTGTGCCTCATCTGGGGCCTGCCTGGAACCCCACACCAACAACCCTCCTCCTTACGACGGTGACCCCAACTCGTGCCAGGCTTTTCTCTCCCAGTGTTCCGTGGTCTTCGCCCTGCAGCCCCACCGCTTCCAAGGTAGGAGACCAAGGTAGCCTACGTCATCACTCTGCTCACTGGGAGAGCTCATGAGTGGGGGACGGTGGTTTGGGACTCTGGGGCTGCATGTTGTGCTTAGTTTGAGAGGTTTAGGCAGGAGATGACTGAACTTCGGCCTGGGGAGATGAGGCAGCGACCAAACTGATGCGGCTGTCACAGGAGCCCCGCTCAGTCACTGATTATGCGGTTGAGTTCCAGACCTTGGCAACCTCCTGTGGCTGGAATGAGAGGGCACTCCGCGCTTAGTTCCTGGACGGCTTGGAGGATAACATCCAGGACGAGATTGCCATCTGTGAGCCGCCCAAGGATTTTAAGGCTGCCGTGGAACTGGCTCTTAGGGTGGATTATTATCATTAACGACGTGCTGAGAGACATGGTAAACAAATTTGTTTTTGTCTACATGGATGACATTTTGATCTTTTCCCCCTCTCTCCAGGTTCACACTCGGCACGTGAGGAGAGTTCTACAACGGCTCTTAGTCAACCAGCTGTATGTCAAGGTGTAGAAGTGCGAATTCTGTGCCGAGTCAGTCTCGTTCCTGAGGCACATCATTTCTGCTCAAGGGGTCAGGGCCGATCCTTCCAAGATCAAGGCTGTCGGCACTCATCTCCGTTAAGAGCCCATTTCTGTGGAACTCTCAAGCTCAGGAGGCCTTTGATAATCTTAAATCCCGTTTTATCTCTGCTCCTGTGCTTTGTTTTCCAGATCCCGAGCGGCAGTTTATCGTAGAGGTTGATGCGTCTGACGTCGGAGTTGGAGCAGTCTTGTCCCAACGTTCTAAGGGTGATGGTAAGGTGCATCCTTGTGCCTACTTTTCCCACCAGCTGATCCCGGCGGAACATAACTACGACATCAGCAATCGGGAGTTGTTGGCGGTGAAACTTGCTCTGGAGGAGTGGCGTCATTGGCTGGAGGGGTCAGTGCAGCCCTTCTTGGTATGGACGGACCATAAAAACCTAGAATACATCCGTTCTGCCAAGCGGTTGAACTCGCGCCAGGCCCGATGGGCACTCTTCATTCAGGTGCTAAGAATGTCAAGCCCGATGCCCTCTCTCGAGTGTTTGAATCTCCTGGGGAGATGACACCTGCCGATGCCATCCTCAAACGAGGCGTGGTGGTGGGGTCACTCTCAATCAAGCAACGAGTGAGACTGGCCGGACGAGGGGCTGAAATTCCAGAAGGGTGTCCTGAAGGTTGGTTGTTTGTGCCGGCTGCACTCTGAAATCCTCCAGTGGGGTCATCTTTCCAAGTTGGTTTGCCATCCAGGTATTTGGAGGTCACTGGCTGCCATCCGCCAGCGATTCTGGTGGCCCTCTATGGGGGCCGTTGTCAGACAGTTTGTGTTGGCTTGCTCCACGTGTACTCAAAGCAAGACCTCCAATTGTCCTGAGACATCCTGGACCACTCCCTGATCGAGGACTACCGCTGTCTGTGTTTCCCGCTGTCTGTGTTCCCTCGCCTCCCTGTTAACTTCATTACTTCCACCTGCTTTCACCCATTATCTCTCCTTTTTAGTTCCCTCGTGTTTTCCGTTCTTTGTCGGATCGTCTTTTACTCATGCCCGACACTTGTCCAGTCTTGTCTTGTCTATGTGTTTTCATCTCAGACTCCAGCCCTTCCGTTTATTTTCTGCTTTGTTTTTTTTTTTTTTAGTTTCAGTTTGCTCTCCGCACTGCTGCCGGGTCTCCCGCTTCCTATTCAGCAGTGCCCTCTCAGCCGCATCTCCGATCCTGTCTCTCCCCCCTCGGATCTCCCGCTGCCAGCGTCGCCCGCCGGTTTTGTTTTTTGTTTCGTTTGTTTCGTTTGGTTTCCTTGCGCACCTGTCTAATAAACGTCTTACCTGCAATTGGATCCTGACTTTGTGTTCCCTGACAGGTTGTATATGGTTTTTAGCAGCGATATCAATACAGTTATATTATGTGCAAACAGGCAAAAGGCTGACCACACCTTATGGACATAATAGTTTATGACAGCAACCCATGTGTCTTTGATGTTATGGTTCTATAGATGATTAATATTTAATTAATCAAAAATTTCCTGTAGCTTAATTGGTGAAGCATGGTATTAGCAGCACAAAGGTTGTGGGATTGATTCCCAGGGAACACAGGTACTGAAATGTGTATTTTTGGACAAATGCAATGTAAACCTTATGTTTTAAGGTTACTATAGCTTAATAATGTTACAAAAGGTACATGACAATATTAATAGTAAGTTGCCATATTAATACCATTATTGTTATTGTAAATACTTCAAAGTATACATATGATTATCATGTCACTTTAAGAATGTGAGGGAAGTAATTTGTAAAGCAAACAATGTCTGAAATTTAACAGCACAGCAATTTTGTGCTCTATATAAAGGTGTTAGTGTCTACAGGAGAGCATTATAAAGCCATTCTGTGCCTGACCCGCTGTGAACTCACATTATGATGTTTTGTTAAGCTGTGTACACATGCTGTGTTGTAGGCATTCAGTTAATCTTAATGGATTTGTGCAAAAACAAATGCCCCGACATATTGGAATTTGTATCTTAATTCACATGAGCAAACTAACAATTTAGTAGAATAGATGAAGCATATTAAACAAACATGTTGGTTAGTGAGTAAGTTTGTGTGATACCGTTCTCTAACAAACCCTAACAAACTATGCTAATCAACATTTGGCACTCTCATTATCCATTATTTCCTGTATTAACATGATCCAACCACCAAAGGAGGAATTTCCCACTGAGTTTGTGTATAAAAATTTTCTCTATAATCTCTATTAAAGAATCTAAGACATCAGAATGGATATTAATATTGGTTAGGGTGATTGATTTAGTCTGTGTCCAATCAGCATGACCCTCTCACAAACCTTACAATAACTGCTGAGACTGAAGGAGGATAATTCGGATATCCTGTGCCAAGCTGAATGTGAATAATTGAAGTGGTTTTGTGTACATTCATTCATTTGAAGTGCTCTATCATAAGTGTCTCTCCAGAGACAAGTTTGAGCGGGAAATGGTGGCACAGTTGCTACATTAATGAGAAGCTCTTTGCTCCTTTTAAATAGGCTCTGTAAAAACACATAACTTGGCATTATGTGGTTTGTACAATCATGGTGTGTGTGTTTGGATTTAGTTTTGGAAAACTTGTGCACAACACCCTTCAAGACCAGTGGACGTAGGGGAATTTTTTTTTAATCAAACCTTTATTGTTCCATCTTAATCCATTTGTTCAGACTATCAATGAGAATAATAGATCATAATAGATATCAATACATCAAATGCTCTTAATACTCCTAAATTAGCAGTGAATTTATGTCACAAAAGATTGACTCATGCAAACTACCAGTCAATCAACGGCATAACAGATGCCCGATAAAAACACAAAACACAAAGGATGTGCAGCTGAAGAGTAGTGCTAAAACTTCTACAGTTACACATACTTTGCGTTCACCCCCTCTAAATCAAACCCTTTACTAGCATTTGCCATCTGCTACAAGAGAATCCGTTTCATTCCCGAGCCAAGCAAGGCCTTTATTGGTCCTAATGGCGCTATAAGCTAAGCCGCTAAACCAAATTACTGCTTAAAAAGGGAGGCCACCACAGCTAATTATGGCTGTCTAACCTGATTTGGCTGTGATGAAGAGATGGGATAAAGATCAGTTAATGCAGGCAGAATGATCTCACAAATACAAAAAAACTCAATTCATTTCCCTAAGAAGGCAATCTGTCAGATTCTGTGCTAATGGAGTGTAGTTTCATTAGACTCCAGGCGTGCTCGCTTTTATCATTCTGATGACAAATACTAGAAAATAAGGTTGATCTTCATTATGGACATGGTCCTAAAAACCTTTGATTTGTGTGACTGTGGTTAAATCCCACCCCTATAGTACTAAACGTAAACATTGACATTGATATCTAAAATCACACAGATTATTAAGGAGAGATGTACTATGAATGGGGCTTACAGTACAGTACATAAAACATGCCAGAAAATGTACCAGACTTGTGTCCTTTTGACATGGGCCAATAGTGAAAGTGACAGTAACAGGAATCACGAACAACACCCTTGCAACTGCATCGCAACAACCTGGCAATCGCCAACAACACTCTAGAGGTGTAATGAAAAGTTTTAAATAAGCAAGCATTACTCATGGTTCCTACAGAAAATGAAAATCTGTATATCCTATCCCTAGCTGTCAAGAATTTGAAAGGGTCACATAAAATTTTTGTTGGTTTGCTAAATATTAGTTTAAAAGATTTAGATTAAAGAAAATAATTTTGGATTTAATTCTAATTAAAAAACACACAGTTTAACAATTTCTAATAGTATAGAGACAGGTTTAAAAACGTCCCCCTGTCCTTAAAAGTACACATCTTTAAAACAAACCACAGACTGATCCATCTCTCTTTGACTGTACGGTTTAGGCCTTGAAGTCAAGTTCTGTTAACACACTCAATCACACCATCTGTTAAAAGGTCTGGTCTGACCGTGTGCATGCACATGTTCACCTGAGGGTATAAATTAATTTAGTCACCTGCTCTTATTTCCAGTCTGCTGTAAGGGTAAGCTGTGAATAAGCCGTGGGGTTGAAGGGCAGGTCTGAATTTACAGAGCTGAGCCAGGCCTTACAGACGGACATTAGGCCAAACCAGAGTTAAAATCCTATTAGTTTCAGTTGGCAATCAGATTATCGTCGTCGAGAATCACTCGTCTGGCAACTAAGGTCTAATTTACGCCAATCAACGGCAATTATTGAGGGGAAGAGGAGCATCTATTAGGGACGCTCATCCACTTAGGCTAATGAATGGGGCAGATTCAATCTCTTACTGAAGAGACATATTTTGGAACTGCAGCTGGGGGCAAATGCACGGCATTAAAGGGGCACTACTGTTTTTTGTCAGTGTGTGTGTACACATGCAAGGTGATAGACTACAGTAGAAAAAAGAGGAATTATATTAATCTGTATAGTGAGTTTTATTGTAGATGGCAGCCTTATTGT
The DNA here is from genome assembly GCA_036877545.1 of Yasuhikotakia modesta. NCBI lineage: Eukaryota > Metazoa > Chordata > Actinopteri > Cypriniformes > Botiidae > Yasuhikotakia > Yasuhikotakia modesta. The sequence goes on along the minus strand of JBAJNP010009707.1, from coordinate 7,487 downwards.
TTGGTAGTATATTATATTCTGTGACAAACTGTGTCATTTGCTTTGCCAGTGTTGTGTCAAACTGATCATTTATTGAGACAAAGCTGTTTGATGCTGTCCATATTCGTTGGTGAAATGATATGCGACCAAACAGGGTTAATTTTACTGCTTTAATCATTAATGTGGTTTTTAAGTTTATTTTAATTTCCAGTTGGAAACTGGAAAACTTGATTTTCATAAAGGAAATTAGGTTTGCAGTGGCCTCTAGTGTTTAAATTCCGCAAGTGCATTTTATAACCCAGAAACTGTTGTTGAATATTTTAAGACACTTCGTTGAATTAGCTATGCATTTTAATTAAATTAATTAAATAAATAATTAAAGGTACGGAGTGACTAACATTATGTCAGTCTCTCCGCCCTTTTGGGTGTGTTGGATGGATAGGATACACCTATGTATCATCACAGGTGTATTTTATCCATATGGGTGCTCGTGCTTCTTGATATTTTATGCCATGTTTTACCGAAAATCATTTAAGTTGCGTGGAGGACTGGAGCAGGTAAAAATTAAATTCCATATACAAATGTTGTTGTATATGGGCCTACATCTTGTTGCTTTCACACTCCTTTCACATCTTGTTGCTTTTTGACCAGCAGGTGTCGCCAACACGTGGTGTTTCAAACGCTTCGAAACGTTTGGTTAATTTGAATCGAAGCTTTGAAAAGCCTCGTCCGTCTCGTCAATAGTCGTCTGGAAAACTTATAGATATATATATGTGGAAAACTAAAGAGCATAGATGCTTTGTAACCTAACGAATTAACCTGATTTTCCACAATTCAACGGGCCGTCCCAAATTTTATTCGTGGCTAAATTACATATTTATCAGAACTGGCCCATTGACGTTCCGTTTAACCTATGTCAAAAGTTGTATTCTTGTGTTGTAATCTAAGAAATCGTTTAATGGGTATAACATTTTAATCGCTCGCTACTTAAAATTATTATTATGCCTATCCCCGACCATAGATACGAACGAATTCATATCCAACCTAATCCTAACCACAAAGAACTTTCAACCATCTATAGACCAATAAGACGCGCATCTGCAAGACACGTGATCCAATGCGGAAAAGGCTCCAGAATGGGCTCATCTAGATTTCTCGTGAAGGTCTTTGCTCTTTATCTGGAAACATCAGCCGTGTATCAACATGGCGAATTACAGCACAGGCTAATAACGGGCTAGCGGCTTCCCACCTTTCACCTTCCCTTAAAGCCTGTGAATAGTATGCAGCAGTCACTGAAAATATCGCACAAACAGTTTAAATAATGGAAACGCGGGGAATTGAACAGATGTTCGACTTCAAGCGGTAAATGATACAAATTTAAAGGTTAAAGTAACAGTTTTACAGCTAGCAAACTTAGCCGTTGCATGTTAAGCATCAAGAGACTTAACCCTAATTTAGAGACCCTAACCCTAAGTTATAGAAACGAGTCTCGGATACATACATTTGAGAATATTAAAATAAACATGGATTCTTATTTTAACGGACTGTAGGTAGCTTAATGTTCCAGATTTTCCATACGGGCAAATGTAACTTAAGTCATTTTTACAAGAATTTTATAGTACAAAACACTACTTAAATGTTGTATATCAACAGAAGTGCCATTTGTGTTTATTAATTGGCTAATATTATGAATTTGCAAACCTGCGTTTCATTTGCCTGTTGCATCCATGCAAACGTAAACCGCATAAAATTCACTTTGCTTTATTGGGGTTTGAACCATTTTCCGTCTCAGGCTTCCTTTTACGTAGCTGTGGCGTATGTTTCTTTGATTTTTACATATATTAACTTTCATGTCAGACTTTAACACACAAAAAAGCAGTACAGGTTTATTTAGTAATATGAAGCTCTAGTGTGAGCTGCTGTGGTCTTGTTGACTAAAGAGATGTTGGTCTCTAACAATGATGATGGCAAAATAGATAGTGAAGCTGATGTCTATTTTTGTCTTCTGTTTTTGCAGGTTACCGAATGATGTCTTCATACTGCTGTTGTTGTTGCTGTACTCCCCTGTTGGCTTGTGTTTGATGCTACTGCGAATATTTATTGGTGTTCATGTATTTCTAGTGAGTTGTGCTGTTCCTGACAGTCTTGTCAGAAGGTAAGAGGCTACCATGAAGTAATTTAAAAAGCTTTAAATAAAAAAAAAAACACCTGGATTAGAAATCATATAACATTTTAGTGTTGCATCAGTGATGCGTTATTCTTAACTGTGCTTGGTAAGAGTCGTATTACTGTCGACAAGTTTAACAAACTGAAAATTTGTGTTACTATAATGATTGTATCCCCAATGATGTTTGATTTATTAACATGCAGATATTAAACCCTGTGCATTATTTTACAACCTCTAGTCTTCTGATTTATTCATGAAACCAGGCCATGCCATGAATTTCACCCAGCATTTTGTTACAATGATTAGAACAAACATCCAATCTTTCCATTAATCTTTATGCATGCAGAAATATTGACAGTATGTATCTGTGTCATTTTAGGTTCATTGTAAGAATAATGTGTTCAGTTCTGGGCCTGCATGTGAGACAGAACAGCTCACGCTTGCGGGACAAAACCACCCGGCTGTACATCTGCAATCACGTTACCCAGTTTGACCACAATATTATCAACCTCCTGACCTCCTGTAACACGGTTAGTGTGTGTGTCTGTACGTATGTGTGCATGCATGGCTGGCTCTGTGTGTCAATGTTTTCCTAACATGACGTAATCGCTCTCTCTTCTCCTCGGCCTTGCCCTTGAATTGTATTGAAGCTTTTCCATTGGTTTACTCAGTTGTTACAAACACAATGAGTTCTATATCTCATGTCACAGCTGTGCTGACTTAATACTGGGCAGGAAACCAGTGATTGAAGGTTCTGTTCTCTTGGTTTGTTCACTTTAAATGATTTGGTTTGCTTGGATGTTTAGCAGCAGGAGTAATTTAAATTCACTGCATTCTTTTTTTAAGCTAAGAATGCCAAATATGGTTCGATTTTAGCTGTATATACAGTTGACTTTTCAGTGCTGTCATAGAAGTCACTGTGGTTGATATTTAAGTCACTGTCAAGTTATTCACTATTATTGCATTAGGAATAAACAATTTATTGAAATAAGAAGGATTTTTGACTTTGATTAATACTATTAGCTATTGTAGGAACTGTTTTTACTGATTGTGTGAATGTAACCATAGATCTAAACACACTTGAGCTAACTATGTTCTGCTGTCTCACATTGTGCTTTGTATGTATGTATGTATGTTTTTGTGTATTGTATTTCATGGTGTTATTGCAAATCCTTTATATTCTTGTCCAACAAGAATTTAAATAATACCATGTACTGTGAAGAAGTTTTTTTTCTTAATTTATGAATTTTAAATATATCTCAGTATTATGTGTAAAGCTGCCTAGAAGCAATGTAACATTGTATAAAACACTATTTAAATAAAATTTACTTGAATTGGGTGTGTGTAGCCACTCCTGGAGGGCCCTGGAGGGTTCCTGTGCTGGGCGAGGGGTTTTATGGAGCTGGGACCAGATATAGGGAGCCGGACAGAGCTGACAGAAACCCTCCGCAGGTATTGCTCCTCTCCCAGGGCTTTACCTCTCCTGCTTTTCCCAGAGGAGGACATCACCAATGGCCGTGCTGGCCTTTTGAAGTTCAGGTACATCAAAAATGTTTTCTGTTGCTAAACTTTTGATATACAAACAAGTCATTTGTAAGCGAGAGAATTTTATAAGCTAGAAACTTTGTAATCCAGAGAAAATGACTGAGAAGAGAAAATCTTCTGTCTAGCAAGATTTTTAAATGGCAAGTAACAGGTAACCCTTCAACATATTTGGACATTTAAAGCTCACATAAGCATTAATTTAGCCAACACTGAATCATTGTTTATTGTGTAAATACACTGAGTAATGTCTGCACTTTATCTAATCTTGTGTGAAACGTGTCCACACTGAATGTAGGCAATGAGGTGTGTGATATAAATAATAATGTTTGGAAAGTAATGTTTGCTTCCAAGCTGAGACTCAGGTGATTAAAACAGACCGTCTAAAATGGGATTAAGGTGGTGCTTCAATCCTCACGTGTAGCTTTTGCTGCCTGTAAATCTGCTGAAACTCAAGTTTTGCACCACAGCATTTATTTTTCTAAATAAATCAGGACAGAAGTTATAGTTTTTTGTATTTTCCCCTTTTTCTCTCTCTGCAGTTCTTGGCCTTTCTTTGTGTCTGACTCCATCCAGCCTGTGGCATTGCTGGTCAAGAGGCCTTTTATAGCCCTGGTAATTACATCTAAACCCTTTATTGTAATCTTTAAGCCCTTCTCACACTTGCTAAATGATGTGACCCTTCTGGCAGCTATATAAATAATTTTCAAGTGATTCTGAAGATCTTTTCTGCATCCTAAATACAGTACACGCTAAAATAGGTACCTACAAATCGACTGTTAAAACAGTATGTTCTGGACTACATTCGTCATGTTTTCATTGTCATGTGACCCATATATTAATTGACTTATGGCCTCGTGAGATAGAACATGGCATTATTGTAAATGAACATGGAAAGTCTTTTTTCAAGGGATACTTTTTATTTTTCAGAGCACACCAGAATCGTCATGGATAACAGAGCTGTTGTGGACGTTCTTTGTACCGTTTACAGTGTACCATGTAAGGTACTACATACTACAGTCTCCTATTTGTCCAGTGGCAGTATTTTAAATGTACAGTCCACTAATGCGACTTTCAGCAGGCCAGCACTGGTAATTTTTTTGTTTATAGCCTATGGGATCATATGTACAAAACTCACAGAAGCGATTGTTGCAGCTCATTAAGCATTGACTTACCTCTGATGTGGTTTGAAATATGTATGCAAAGCAAAAGTTCTGCTCTGAAATGTTTGATCTTATACCAGAGATCAAAATGACTTTGTTTCAGTTATTACAGATTGTACTTTTATTAATTTCATCATCTAATTTTCTTTATTCGTACATTAATATTACCATTCATATTAAGTTAATAGTACTATTAATATAATACTTACTGTAATATATCTATTTAAATATACATTTACGTTAATCAATATTTTAATTAGAAGTAGTGATATCTATAAATACAGTAGATAATGTCTAACTGCTGATACAACAGTACAATAGAACAGTGCAGAATGTTGTTTATATTTTCTGATCAGATGGCTTCCTCCAGTAACTAGAGAGGACGGTGAATCTCATCAAGAATTCGCCAGAAAAGTTCAAGAGGTAGTTATAATAATAATAATTTTCTTTATATATGTATGTGTTTATGGATGTTTGCTAGGGTTAAAATTACTTTTTATTATATTCTTTTTTCCGATATTATCTTAAGTGCTTTTACACTATATATTTTTATTACATATTATATTACATGTATGTATGTATATATATATATATATATATATATATATATTTTACACAATAATTTTGACATGGTGTGAATGCATCATTGGAACACGTAGGTTTGAGGGAATAAGATGCCATTTAACAATGCCTTAGTGTAGTATAACGGCAGCTTTGATTGGGTGTTGTTTGTTTTAAGTGCTCTGTTGATATGAAATTTGAGCGACCTATAGCATCTGTTGAAAGATTTTGGGTCCTGCTTCTGCAAAAGGAAATGTCTGATTTGGATAAGTCATTCTTTTAACACACAGTGGAATTAGTGCCTCGTGTCACTCATATATGCAGTGTGTTTCACTTCAAATGGATAGTTGTGGCTTTTCCATCATTATCAAACTTCAGTAAATGTTCAAACTAATTTCAGGAACCATCTGTTGACATTGCTTTTCATATGTGTTACCTTCAGATCTTTTTTTTGTGTAATTCAAAGCTTTCTGACTTTGTTGTACATTGTTTGATGTGTAATGTCCATTGTCTCCCACTATCAGCTTCTGGCGACTGAGCTGGGTGTGATCTCCACACAGATCACTAAAGCAGACAAAGCTGAACACATCAAAAGGAGAAGACACACCATCACCCAGACTACACACTCTAGTAAGCATGGACTATATGGTGAGAAATTACATCATAGTGTATGTATTTAATCACTGTGTCAAATTAATATAGTTGAATAATATAGTTTATTGGCCATTGTGCCATTATCTTGATCACAGTCTCAAAATGTTGTTTCTGTGAAATGAAATAATATGTTTGACTTTGTCCAGGTTCGAGACCCCGCACAGTGGCACAGGGTTTTCTGGGCACAAGTGCAGGGGCTGAAGATTCACAAATTGCCCGAATGGCACAGCAGGTGAAGGAGGTCCTGCCTGACGTCCCCATCTCTGTTATAACCAGAGACCTGTGTATGTTCACCCTCATAATGCTGTGCAGCATGAAACATAGTTTCAGGGCTCATTGGAACATGTAATGTCTTTAGGCATGAAATCCCCTGAATTATTTATATTAGACTAGCTTTATCTGCTCAGACCTTCCTTTAAAACAACAACAGCTAAACATTAGTCTAGACAGCCTAATTTGCCCATTGACTCCCTGGTATTTTGGTATTTAGGATTTATGAATTATACCGCCACATACCTATGATTTTTCTTGTTTCATTTGGTAGAGTTCATAAGAAGGTGCCCCTGAAATTAACTTACAGGAAATATTTGACCCCGTGTTAATTTTCAGAACTTTTTTTAATATCAGATACAATTTCTGCCAGTTTTTTAGCTGGTACGGACTGTTCTTATGTAACCCCTTTTTTTTGCCTGTACAGTGCAAACAAACTGTGTGGATACAACGATAGCCAACCTACTGGAGCACACAGATCAGTTCCACGCTGAGGCCGCTGCAGGAATAGCATCAGGATCTGCCAAACAAGCAGCTTCCTCAAGTCCATCTACAACAGCCCCCTCAGACACTCTGAAGGTACAGGAGACCCTCACAATACCTGCTGAAATAATAAATCAACCTGTTCCCAGAACCAGTTACCTGTCTCAGACATCACTGTTTCAGTACTTCTCTGTCATCTTGCTGTCATCCCTGGTTTTAAGAATAAGATTCATTATAGTTTTTTGTCATAGTGATACATTCATTTTTAAATGAACCATGAGTCAATTTGGTTTGACTTTACACCAGACAAACAGCACAATGACCTCATTGTTATATGACCCTCATTGTTTGACATAAATTCTGTTGTGTATTTATTCAACAGCTGGCTGACAAATCTTTTGGAAAAACACCAGTAGATAGACATATGTCCTTACAGGAGAGAAAAGAAGCCTTATATGAATATGCCAGAAGGTAAGAGTATATATATATATATATATATATATACACACAGTGCTGCTTGGTTAGGTAGACATGGTTAGGTTTTGTGTAAAAAAAAAAGAAAAAACTAATCAAATGTACATCCAAAACCCAATTTGTGAAGCAGACTTGCTAATGATAGACAAACAAAAAAAGGATATATTGTCATTATTTATTGAACAAAAGGGGTT
>JBAJNP010009706.1:1949-17645 GCA_036877545.1 Yasuhikotakia modesta | reverse complement strand
ACAGACACACACACACAGACACACACACAGGAAACGCCTCGCCCCTTTGAAATCCACTGGGGGGAACGGGTCACATAGCAGCAAGTGTTGATTTGGAAATCTGATGGCATGAGGCCATTAGCAGAGCGCAAGTGGAAAAAACAAGATTCTCAACTGCAAAAAAAAGAGAGAGAGGGAGGGAGAGACAGAGGAAAGAGGGCGAGCGAGCATGTGCTTATGTATGCGTCTCCTGTTTGAGGCTGGTGGTGACGGAAGCCGTGTTTACCGCTCTGTTTCCGTTGGTTTAGCGCTGTTGTGCGAAGCGGCGCGGCGCGGGGACAGTCCCCAGTGACACGGAGGGGAAGTGAGCCGGGGGGGGTTTAAAAACAAGAGCGCTTGCGAAAACCGTGTGCTTGTGGAGGACTGGAGGAGACGGACGAATGAAAGCGCACGAGTAAAAGACACGGCAGCAAGACCAAACTTGAAGTTGCAAAAAACTGTTCGAGACTAAGACGCCTAATGAAGAGAAAACGAAAGAAAAAGGGTTACAAGACTGGGAGATGGCGCAAAAGGAACGTGTGTGTGTGTATAAGTGTGTGTGTGTGAGCGTCTTACCGTTGTGCTGCTCCGTGTGATCGGAGAGAGCTGAAAGGGCTGCGGAGGGCCTGGAGGTTTGCTGGCATCGTTCCCAGTCTCCCACTCTGTTCTGGCTGTCGGCCAACTCCCTCTCTCGCTCCCGATCTCTCCCCGGTCCAGGCGCTGCAGACGACACACACCCCTCCTTTTCCTTCAGCTCCAGCTCGGAGAAACGGATCATCGCACGCTAAAGGCGCACACACACACACACACAGCAGAATCGTGAAACCAGACCCAGTGTTACGAGCAGCAGCTGTAAGGCTCGTCTCTCGTGTGCCGGGGTGCAACAGAGGAAATAAAATAATAAAACGGGCACAAAATAAACGTGTAGCACAAGCTAAAGCACAAGAGTAAATGCAGCGAAATGCAGATCAAAAACTAATAACAAACGCTAACGGATTGTCCGGACATTCGGCCATGCAGTTGTCAGTGCCCTTTAAAAGGGGCATAAGAGCAAATACAACAAGGACAAGTGTGACATCACAACTGCCTGTAGGAGCAAAACCAAAAGTTACTCATTTGAACTGATTAGTAGTTTAAAAGTAAAATGAACTGACCTCCCAAAATGCGGCTGGTTGACTTAAATTACTGTCCTCTTGTGAAAATCCTTCCATCTAAGCAATCAAAACGGGGCTCAATGTCTTTTTCAAGGGTTTGAATTAACAACGTTCACAAATGTAACACATCTGAACACAAACATCAACTGTTACGGAGCTACAACAGTTACCGTTACATTGTAAACAAACACCAGTTCTCATGAACAGAAACATGGCAGAATTTAAAATGTACCTGAGAGTGATAGAGGCAGAAACATCACAAACACGGTTATTAATAAAGGTGCTACGAGAGGTTCTCACAGCAGAACCACAGTCAGTCGAATGCTTCCACAAGAACCGTAAACTGTTTCATTAAGGTTCTTTGCAGTGATAAAAGTATAAAGAGACGGTTCTTCATGGAACCATACAGCCAAAAATGGTTCTTCTATGACACCATAAAGCACCTTTATTTTTAACTGTATATGGAAAAGTGCAGATAACATTTTTAATATTCAATCTATTTGAAATATCTGGGGTATGAGTGTGTGTGTGAGAGTGTGTGTGTGAGTGTCTGAGTGTGTGAGTGAGTGAGAGTGTGTGTGAGTGTCTGAGTGTGTGTGTGTCTGTGTGAGTGAGTGAGAGTGTGTGTGTGTGTGTGAGTGTCTGAGTGTGTGTGTGTCTGTGTGAGTGAGTGAGTGTGTGTGTGTGTGTGTGTGTCTGTGTGAGTGTGTGTGAGTGAGTGAGAGTGTGTGTGTGTGTCTGTGAGTGAGAGTGTCTGTGTGTCTGTGAGTGTGTGTGTGTGTGTGTGTGTGTGTGTGTGTGTGTGTGAGAGAGTGTCTGTGTGTGTCTGTGAGTGTGTGTGTGTGTGTGTGAGAGAGTGTCTGTGTGTGTCTGTGAGTGTGTGTGTGTGAGTGTGTGTGTGTGTGTGAGAGTGTCTGTGTGTGATTGCACTAATGACTCTGCCAGTCGGAGAGCTCTCTGCTCGCTGCTGCTGGTGAGAGTTTTAATCTTCCCCATCAGGAAAGAATGGGCCGGATTTCACTTAAGCTGGGAAAGCTGCCACCATGCACACGACTACTGGGGGTGTGTGTGTTTGTGTGTGTGCGTAAGGTGAGAAACAGAGCACAAACAGCAGCCTGTTGGAGAGGCTGTGTGGTTATGTTTGGGTTTGCCCCACACGTTTCTTTCTGACGCACACACGCCGCTCTCTAGGGCTCACCTGCAGGTTAACAGTTGCCTACAGCATTATGTGTTAGCTAGGCCACGGCATGCTAACGCACACACACAAACACTGAGCAGCTGAGCTTTCACACGACTGGGCAGAGCCACGATGGACGGCGTTCTGCGTTAACCCCTTCAGCTGCTAACTGAACCACATACTCAACAGCTCCTGTTCTTACACAAACACGTGTGCTCTGGCGCTAACTGTGGCGCTGCTGCGTGTAAAAGCTGCCTGACAGATTCGCAGTAGGGGAGCGAAAAATGACAGAAAGAGAGAGCAGGAGAAGGAGGGTGGGTTACAGAGAGCTGTAATTAGCAAGGCGTTCGATGTGACCGAGGAACGTTAGGTGCCAGTGCTTCCTCAAAGGCAGAAACGTAAAGAGAGAGACGCTACGCCTCTCAGTATTACGGGGGAATTTATCAAAAGCAGTGACAGTAACTGGACCGTGACAATTTTAACAGTAAACAGAAAGTGTGAGCTGTTCTCAAATTCTAGCACTTGAATTTCACCTTAAGTGTCCTGAAAGATCAGATTCTCAAACAGGGCTGTATGAAATACATGAAGTGTGACACCACCCCCCACAACTGCACAATCTTTACTATTTGTTCTATCAAACATACAGAAGTGCACGACTCACCTGCAGGGCTCGCTGCTCCCGGCTCAGTTTGCTCGAGTCTGCATACAGCTCGGTTGTGACGCATTTGAAGCGGTCGCCAACATAGCCCGACGAATTGGCTATTCTCTTGGCCAGGCTGGATCTTTTGCTTTTAGACAGTCCATGTCCTTCCTCCTCATCCTCATGGGACTCGGTTTCGTCTGGCCTATCTTTGCCAAGGTCCACATATTGTTGATTAGCGTGGTGCCTATCAACTTTGAATTCTGCCCCATCAGCCCGAGCCCTTTCACCCGATGTTCTGGCGCAGCGTAACGTCTGCTCCTCCAACATGTCAGGCAATGGGCTAAGCTCAGATGAGCTCTCCTCACCTTGGCTGTGCACAGGAGAGTCAGCTTGCCTCTGAGGCCGAGGTGGACTGCATACCTCTGGCCGCCGCTCTGACTCAGCTGGCCTGGGTATGGCGGGCTGGCTGGAACGCAAGATCTGCATGAGCTCTGGCTCTTTACCCTCTGAATTACTGCCACTCTCGTTCCCCATCCCTGTCCCGCTGCCGACTGGCTTAGCTGGCTCTTTGCTTTTGGCATCAGCGATGCTATGTTTGTCTGGCTCAGGGCTGCCATCTGTGTCATCTTGGACCAGGTCAATGCAGACAATCTCCTCCTTATTCGCTGTGTAATGCTTGCTTTGAGACTTACAGCCCAGAAATTCTTGCCTCTCTGACTCCCTCTCAGATTTGTAACCCGGGTCTGCCTCTGTGATGCCCTGGCGCTTGTAAGGAGGCTCCTCTTGGTGCCAAGGCTTTTCTGAAGGCCTGTGTCTCAGCTCAAGACGATCAGTGACTTTGTGGTCCAAAGGCAGGCGGGGAGACATTAGTTGGTGGACCATCTCTGGCGAGTCATGGTAGGTCAGATATTCTCCATGGTTGGGTGGGATTCCATAAGGGAGGCCATGTTTGGGAGGCAAACGGGCTGAAAACAGGCTGTTAGTACCCAGCAGAACTGGGTGAGGGTACACTGGACCTTTTCCAGGCAACTGCAAGTGAGAGAGGGACAAACTCTCAGGTACTGGGTATGAAAGATATCTGCTAGAATATGCTAAGCTGGGAGGAAGATAAGCATCACCCTGAGGCATGTAGAGGTGGCTTGGAGCATGTCCGTTCTCTAGAGGTGATGGCTGGTGCTTGAAGCCAATTTCTGGGATTTCAGATTTTTTTAGTGTTTTGGGGGGTTTTGCAGCTGAAACGTGACCACTGTGGTTATTAGTTGGGTTTTTTTCTGAAGGGGTTGGAACAGACTTTGGCCATTCACTGTTTATCTTGGGGGAAGGTGAGGCAGATGATGGACGAGATGTTATGACAACAGGGGCAGAATTTGGAACTGAGACATTGTTTTGGTCATCGATTCTGGGACAGGAGGAACTTCTTGACTGGGGCATTACATGCTCAAGGTTCTTGTTCTTGATTATGTTGGAGCCTTTGCTTTGACTTGCCTCAGAGCTGATTGTCTGGGTAGGACCCGGAGCCGCCCATGAAGAGGGTAAAGTGCTAATTATCTCAGGTCTTTCTGGAGTTTTAGAAGTGCTAACAGCAGAGGATGATGGAGATAGAGTTTCTTTCAATAGCTCCCTGTTTGGGGGAAGTCCATAACGTGTGGTGGGAGAATATCCAAGTTTGGCTAAGGCCTCTAACTTTGACTGATATCCATTGGGAGGTCCTTCAAAGTCCATGATTTTAGCAGACAGGTCCAAAGGCTTATCTGCTGGGTCTTTGGTAGGAGGCCCCTGTTTGTCAGGTTGTTTCTCAGATGAGGTTTTAACAGGTGAACTGCTGCTCTTTCTTTCATTCCCTGTACCTTTGTTGGAGTCCATGGGTGCCTCTTTGGCTTTGGGCTTCTGGCTAGAAGGTCGAAGTGGGGAGCGTAGCTCTTGAGAAACGTTGCTGATGTATGTAGGGTGAGCAGCTGAGGGCGTGGATGAGGAAGATGAGGAAGGACACCTGTACATGGGTTTCTGAAATTCAACAGTGCTATCCACAAGAGATGGTGGGGGCGGAGCTACAGTCGGTTGAGGGGGGCGGGGCGTGGGGCGGGGAGGCTGCATTACCAGGGAAGGACATGAGTCTACAATAGAACTAGAGTTGTTGCTAACTGCAGTGCTGCTGCTGCTGCTAACACTGCTGCTAGTTGCGCTTGTGTTCTTGCTAGATGGAGTGCGGATGGACTTGCTGCTGTTGACAGCATTTCCACTGCTGCTGTGTTGTCTGTCGCTAGGAGACTGGTGATGGGACTGTTGATGTATGGTCTGCTGTCCAAACGCAGAGGGCTCATGGTGAATCCTTGGGCCAATGCTCTGTATGGTCTTCTCCTGGTGGTGCATCATCTGTGACAGCGTTGTAGGGGCGACGGTGGCGGTGGGGATGCGGAGAGCAGGAGCGAGGGGTGAAGAAATAGGTGCGGGGGGATAAGGGGGCATGTAAAATAAGTGCTCAGCACCAGCTGCGCTCCCTCCTGCGCCTCCACACAGAGACTGGTAGGCTAGGGGTTGGGGGAGGTAAGGTGGCGGTTGTGACAAAATGGAGGCTTTGTACATGTTTAAAGCAGCATATTTACTGGAGTCTATGAAAGGGTACATTCCTGCTTCGTGATAGGGATTCATCCAAGGAACCCGCAGATAGCTGCCGCCACCATTCAGACTCAGTTCAGGGGGCTTGTCTCCTGGAACAATACGTCTGTCCAAACCTAAAGCATCCGCTCCAGTTCCTGGAACAACCAGCGGCTTCTGGATCCCAGGAGGGGAACTCTTATAAAGTCCAACATAACTGTTTGCGGTCTTCCTACTATCAAGAGACATATCTGGTTTGTACAGCAGGTCTGGGATTCTGTCACCAACGAAGCCTTTTTCTGCAGGCAGGGTCCGTATTCCTGGCTGATAAACCATCCCTCCGTGGACGCGGAGACTCTCCCGCATCAGGCTGGTCCGATCGATGCCAAGCGCGCTGAGAGGGTTCATTCTGCAGGCTGTGCTCGCATCCACCTGGGACAAAAGAACAGAAAATGATCATGGTGGGGTGTAAAAAAAAAAAAAAAMAAAAGCAAATACAGAGCAGTAAGACCCAGACAACAGGCAGACAGGACAACAAAAGGTCGGTCCAGATTAACAACAGGTATGAACCATCCAATCTTTAACTAGAGATAGAATTCACCTTTCACTAAACCAATGGCAAAAAAAGTAACAATTTTAGAGCACACACATCAGAATCTAAGATCAGTTCATACACATTGTCTGGCGATTCCGCTACACAAAATAAAAGCTAGCGGGACGTCAACACATTGGACTACAGTCAAGGTCACAACAGGGAATGCAGAGATCGTTTTTAAATGTCAGCTGCAGCAGGTTTTAATGTATGCTTTCAGAACGGCCTGGCAGACAGCTTACATCACTCTTCCCATCATACAGGGAGAGACTTAAACGATGCCGGTTCTGGTGTGTGCGCCGAGGAAGCGCATCCTTCAGAAACGTTAAACATAAGAAAACAGGTGATTACGTCCTCTGCCGTGTGACGTGTTGACGCATTTCACAATGGAGTCACAGGGAAATGCATGGGAAATGCACAGCGGGTATCACAGGTGATGGACTGCATAGAAATATATTTGGTTTAATGCATGCAAAAATAATACAGTGGCCTGGGTGGGATCATTTTTTGTTGCAAATCGATTGGCTGATGTTTAGCCAATGAGCGACGCTTACCATGCTTTGAACGAGGACTCGGTTTCTCTGTTAGTTCTCAACAGGTTTTCTGGTCTTCAACATCTCACAGGAACAATCTGTGTGGGCGAGAAAAAGAGATTTATGTTACCTTTGTGTTATTTGCATGTTGTCAGTTCAGGGTAAACAAAGAACAACGGCGGGAAGGAAAACAGAGGTGGAAAGTCACAATCTAGTGTTAAACCTCGGGCAGTTTCTCCACCCCACATGCCTTCGACTCGACGAACGGTCACAGAGCCACATGCCGTTTATCTCAAAGCGAGGGCTCTGATAAGGACACCGTCTGCGCTCTGCACTCGCACAGAGCGACGCGAGGGGGGCACAGAGCGAGGGGGCTTCATCATTACACAGGAGAAAGCAGCAATCAAGCCCACCTCCCTTTTCCAAAACACTGCTGCCTGGCCCCGCGGCTTGGCAAGACATAACAGCGGAGCTTTGTTGGGTAGGCGAGCCGCGCCTCTGTTATTGATGGCTCTACAGACCCCAGATTTCAATAACGCAGGCAGAGCTTATCTAGAGACGTGGCCTCAGTCGGTGCCATTGAAGGAGTGATGCAGTTTGCCCTCTGTCATCAATCAAACCAGCCTACACACACACACACACACACACACACACACACACACACACACGCGTCACTTCCATAGCAACCTTTCGCAAAACAGATTCAATGCATAAACAAAGAAGATTAAAAAAAATCACGATCCATCTCTGCAAAGCTGCTTTCTGCATTTATGCAAAACACTGAAGGTTGCGCTTTGGCAAAAGTAACGCAGGATAAAATGCGTGAAAAACAGACACGCACAACAGAATAATCCTTTATATCAGTCCTTCTTTAACTGTGGCCACCAGACGGACAAACCTCAGTGATTCTGAAATAACGCAAAATTATTTAGTGCAAATTACTTTTAAACATTACAAGAAAACAACCATTTATATTGTGTTTGTGAGGTCAAATGTGCAGAAGAGCGTTTTATGTATTTTGCGTTTTGTACATGCAAACGATTCAATATTTCCATGCTGTCCCATAATTTAAAAACTGCACAATAAAACAAGATATTTGGTTTACAAGCCACATTTACTTTGCAATCGTATATTCGTATATGTTTAATGCTGAAGCTGTATTTTACACCGTTCACTGCGAATATATGAATGAACGTTTTTAAGTTGAGCGTTAGACTGAACGTCTGCGAAAAACGTGTAAGAATGAATACAAAACGGAGCAATAACACGCGTGATATAACGTTTAAAAAACTGCATTTAGTAAAAGAACCGCAAAATTACAGAATTATTTCAGTGAATAACTTCAGCCCGTGTCTCCCTCCCCCAGCCGTCAGTCTGTCCGACCCTGCCGCCGGTGGGAAGCGCACCAGCAACCCTCTCGCCTCGCCATTCACTCGCGCTCGTTTTCCGTCCCCTCTGTGACCCGTTCTTTCATTGCGCCAGCGGGGGCGCGGACATTATGCATTCGAGGGGCGCGTCGGTAAGAGAGGGAGTCACTCCCCGCGGAGGAGAGAGACCTCCGCTCCCAAACGCATCAATCAGCGCAAACGCGCCGGGCGCTTTGTCTGCGCAACGCAGGTGAGCCTGCGCCAAACCTGCCGTTTCAACTTTGTGTCTAATCATAACACACCGAACGGCAGGTTCTCCTCCGGGGACGTTCACACGGGACGCGTTCTTGCGTTCAGAAAGCCAGACGGAGCGCAACCGAACGGAACGCAATGCGGGCCCGTTTTGAAAACTCGCACGTTTGCGCAACGCTTTTGGCATGTTACACAAAAACGTTCGTGGAACGCATTGGTGCATAACCTTTATAAAACATTACACAGATAAAACCTTAGTTATACAGATAAAACCTAGTCTTCAAACGGTGCTTAAGCGGAACGGAACGGGTTTATGGTTCCTGCGCGCCGCGGAAGTGCCGGAAATATTCCTTTAATTTTGCAGCGCAGTTCAAAGCTAATAGACCGTGAAGCCAATGCATTAAATTATGAGCACATTAATACAAAATGCCAACGTGGCTGCGCGAGGAGAAACGCACAGAATCACTAAAAACAAAAGAAGCTTTAAACTAATGCAGCATTTGGGTTTAAACGTTCATTTGAAACGGAATGAACGAGAGAGAGAATGAACAGTTCAATAACTTACTATGTTTAGAGTTGCACTAACTGTTGTGAAAGGCAGAGATGACAGCGTGCGCGTCCCCGTGACAGAGAGGTGTTGACAGAACGCACGGGATGTTATGAAAGACAGAGTTAAACGCTTTTAGCTGGTGAGGTGTGAGGATTTGCAGTAAGACGTCTGTGGAGGCCGCTGAGATTTCCACGTATGAACTCCTGGGGCTGTTGAGCTGTGGCTCGTCTCCAAGTGTCAGTAAACGCAGTAAACGTTTTATAATGCCACGATACAAGAGATAAAACGCCAAATGAGGCAGGGAGCGTTTTGAAATCCACAAAGGATATGAAGCGCACGGGAGGCCTTTATATTAAAGCACGATATAACAATGAAAACGTTCCCTGCCGTTTTAAAGAAAACGAGGAATAGTTACGGGCGTGTGCAACCTTAAACCAAACCTGTGTCTGTAAAACACATTTGTGACGTTTAAACACGGGTCCCACGAAACGGATTCAAACGTGTTAAAATGTGATAAACTGGGTTTAAAACCATCACACCCTTATTGCACAAACCGCACACGCGAGATCTCCGGTCTCCAAGCGTCCGACACGCGCGCATTGCGTCCAGAACTACAAACTTTTACAGCCATCAGCTGTGAAATAAAACACTGAAGTCATGAATCAAACACACGCGGGTGTTTAACGCGCAACTTGTACAGAAGCGTTTATGTGCCTTCAGACGTTCAGCAACGCTCGCACCTTCTCTCTCTTTCCCTCCTTCTCTGTCTTTCCCTCTCTCTCTCCCTCTCTCTCTCGTGCGGCTGTAAAATGGTGGGCTGCCTCTTTCTGCGCGAGGGAAGAAATCGATGCGTGTCGTTGGAAACGTTCAGCGGTTAGTGCGACTGCGAGGCTGTTTTACACGCACGAACGCGACTCATTCTGCCGTAAATGCATAAAGAGATAAAGCACAACTAACACACAAGGCCATTACTGTGTTGGTGCGTTTGCTTTAGTATTAGTATGAGGGTTAACAGGTTACGCGGACGGTGCGCTAAAGAACATTAAAAGCAATTCGTGACGCTTAAAAAGTGACGCACGTCCTAACTGGAGGAATAAGGCGCGATGCGTCTAAGAAACTCAGCTTACAACGTGTGGGAAAAAACGAAGCGGCGCAAAGAAAACTGTGTGTTGTGGGTAGGCGTCGCTCCGGGGCCGCGCAGCGATCCGTGCGCGCCGGGGCTCCTGCTGCGGCACAAAAGCGCAGCGAGGCGGAGAGAAGAGGTCTCCCGTTTCAGCGCGCGCCGTCCCGCGGGGCCGCTCGGACCTAGAAGAGACTTCAGTCAAACCGTGACGTCTCCAGCGGGAGCCAAACGCCGAAAACCGATCCGGGAACATCTCTCCACCCTCACACGGACTAAACACTGGCGGATAACACCCAACGGGCTGCCAAGAGGAAATCAAACGCTGGCAACGCGTTTAGAAACGAAAGCAACCGCATTAGAACTCCGTGTCTCGGTTGTGTGGATTTGGTGAACATGTGGCGTCTCCAAATTGCGTTTTTTAGTTAATTTGGCTTTCGCGTGGATGTTGTGCACCTCCAAACGTGTAACTCTCTCAAATCCGGTTTGCACGAGGAAAACGAGACATCGGGTAAACGGGAGGAGTTTGGAAGATACTGGGACGCAGTTCATGTTAAACTTTACTGTTTTCGTGATGACGAGATTTCTGTCTACAGCGCGTATTTCTTTGTTTCCTGTGCCGCATCAAGAGTCTATCCTTAAACACGCGTAAAATGCGCATTAAAACAGACCAGACTACAATATTCCTCATTCCTGGCGTTGGCCAACACAAAATACCACCAAACAGGCTGCTGGCCATAATATAGGATATAGGCTGTAATCCCTGTCATTTGAATAAACTTAAATGCAGCCAAACGGCTCGTTTTGGCGATCAAATGTTCACCATTTATTCACAACCAACATCCAACGTTTCCTACGCACCCCGGAACCGGTTTGTCTCGGGCCACGACTCGATCTGAATGACACCCGCGGGTATGTATAGCGCATTACAATACGGGTCAGACATGTGTCACTTTCTCTCTCACAAATCTGACGCTGTCATCGGAATAAAAGTGTGATGTGTATCCAGACCGGCTCCGTGGGTGAGCAGAGCGCGCAGGCGTGAGTTCAAGCTGAGCTGACTGCTATAAATAAATAAATCCAGAGACCTTGGTGTCTCGGCAGGGCGCCCGGTGGGTGTGGACGAAATAAACGCTGGTGAAAACAACAAATATACGTGCCAATTTACGCACCAAAGCAACAACACACTGCGCTATTGCGCGCGCCTCACGTTGCAACCAAAACACCACAAAATTACCAGAGGTGCACAACAGTTAAACAAAATCCAAATGACACATTTAACATTTTTAGTGATAATATTTTAGGAGTAATGCTTTGTGTCCACGTTTACGCACGCAGGCCCGCAGAAGACTGGAAACACGTGTGACTGTGGCTGCGATTATACCGCCGTTTACAGATCATTTAAAGGTAATAATTAAACAGATTATGACGATTATTAAGAAGGTTCCTGGTGCTTTTATAAGACACAAAACGAGCAGTTTTATACCAAAGGTTGGACAGTAATTGGATCGAGGCTAAATAACTTGTACTGTATTTTACAGAGCTTTTGAAAGCGTTTAAAACCAGACTGTGTGACTGAGATAAGATACGATATCCGAAGCCAAACATCTGAGGCAGAGGTTCAGACAAGCCCGAGCCGTACGGACGGATCCAACATATTCCTCTGACTGAAGATATTTCTGATGCGCCCCGACACGTTTCATTTATAGCGTCCGCGGCGCTTTAATTGCGCAAACCAGCGCGTCGCAAACGTTTAGAAACAAGTGAAAAATTAACTAGCTGGTTTGACTGCTGAGGTCGACTAGTAACTAGAGGGCCTGACTTGGAGCCACGGCGTGACCAACGAAACTTACGAGGCGAAACAACTTCAGACTTGTACAGACTTTTCACAAATACCACTTAGCGCTTAAACGACTCCTTTAAAGCGTCCTTCACGGTTACCACGTCGTACCCCAGACCAGCCCTTGTGGGAACATTAAACTTTCATTCCACAATCTTGGAATCTCAGCCTGTTGTCTGTTATTGATGTGGGACAACAGCTTCTGGGAATAAAACCTGAGATCAGAGTCGTGCTTAAACGGGCTCCGTGACGGATTACACGAGCGAGTTCCGGACACGGACTCCGTGCGCAAGAGTCTCTCCTTAAGCAACTTTGACACGTGCTGTTAAACGTCTTTACAAAACATCCTCTTCCTGTCAGGCTAAACAAACTGCCCCACAGCAAAGCTTTAAACGTTTTATATACGTTCACAAATCGTCATTCCTTAAAGCAGGCGGAAAGCGTACCGGGAGTGACCTCCAAACGCGTATCACGGAGGTGACCTTCCCACGAGCTCGGAACGGAACCGGCAGAGACGTGTATCGGATAAAGGCATACGGTACATAACGTGAGAAGGGCGAGGCTCGTGAGTTCGGTCGCGCTCTCCGTGTGTCCCGTTCGCAATGAACGTGTCCGCGCGTCCCCGGCTTCTCCTGACTCAACACGAGACACCGACACGCGTGAATTTCACAGAAACCAAGAGTTTCGTAAATCTACGTTTGCTTTCGCTGTGAATAAGATCCGATACCGCGCAAAAGGTCAGCCACCAAAACGGAAAGTACCGTAACCTGGTAATGCGTTACTGAAAACAGTCCGGGGACCGATCTGAACGATCGTTCACTGTATTATTCACTATTAACATCCGCACACAACACAAACTAACAACTAACCAACACCGAACTGCAGCAACATCAGCGCATCAACCCAAAACACACATGTTGGAAACTTAAAACACAAACAGCATCTACCAAAACAAAACGCCACTATGTTTTACCAAAGTACAGCATGAAATGTTTAATATTTATAAAGTCCTGGATGTAAAAACAAACCCAAGCGCTTTCCAAAGGTCCGCGCGGAACGGAACGCACGCGTTTGCCTACGGTGAACAATGTAACGGGACAAACACGGGCAGATGAGACACGGAGACCCCAGTAACAAAAGCATAAACGCTCTTACCTGAATATATCGACGTCTGTAGTCCGGAGAGTCGCATAGAGGGAGATTTCCTTGTGTAAAACGCAAGTCTGGACTCTTGAACGATAAAAACACGAGTCGTGTTTAGCACACGCAAAGCTCCCCGTTAAAACAAAGACGATCCGCGGCTCCGGTTGAAAGTCGCATTACTGTTTAACTTTATCACGATTAATATTGATGGTGCGAATCTAGTTGTTGTCTTTGTTTGCGAGGAAAGTCCTTCAAAAGTTCGGAGCGGCACGAATATCCACAGTGGAAACAAACGCAGGATCCGTATACATCCATATAAAGTCGTCCGGGCGTAATTCCCGTGGTTCGGTGACTCGTTTAACGCGAACGGCACCGGTGGAAAGATCCGCGGGGTCCGGTTGAGCTCAACTCGGGCTGCTATGAAACGCCGAGCAGCGCCATGTTGGGCTCGGGTGAGACGACTAGCGATCTAAAGCCACGCCGCTAGGACGCCAGCGACGCGTGCGTGTGCGCGCGTGTTTCAGCGGTCCGGTCCTGGCGCGCACGCACGCTTCACGTACGCACCGATATGCCCTCTCTCGCTTTGATGTGACGTTCCCGGAAAATTGGCCACCGTCTTTGTCCCGGTTCTGACACGCGATATCCGTGACGCGCGGAGCTGCTGTGTGTGTGTGTGTGTGTGTGTGTCTCCGTGCGCTCGTGCGGCGGGGAATGAAAGCTGAGCGCTAGACTCTCTCTCTCTCTCTCTCTCTCTCTCTCTCTCTCTCTCTCTCAACCGCAATTACCATAAACCCAGTAGGCTGTTCGCCCTCCGCACGACTCGACGCGCCGCGTCTAATATCGCAGGAGAGGGAGGCGCAAGGGCTCCGTAAACAAAACGAATCGTCTGCCGCTGAGAGGCGGCATGAAAACCACTAAACCGCGTTCGGGCCAATATTTTAAGGAGGGATGTGGGCGGAAATACGGGATGTTTTGATCCTTATAGCTGGAGAAAATGAACGTGTTTCTGTGCAAAAGCGTTTTAAGTTTTAATCGTTTGCGTTTATGGGGGAAACGCGTGAAACGAAGCGAACCAAACGTTCCAGGAACCAAAGTTGGGAAACCCACGTTCTTCAAACGACTGCATTGAATGTAAACGTTGTTTAAACGTTTTTAAAATAGACGTAACGCTGCGTTAAACGGGGACTTGGAACGCTTTGGTAACGTATTGTGGATAGATCTGGTTAGATAAATCAACTGCCGTGGCGAACGGCGACTAGTTAAAGTAAACGGCAGTGTTTGGGCTGCTCTGTGGCCGCTGTTTGTGTCCAGAGACCCGGCGCACGATAATCGCTCTGCGTGTGTAACAGGATTGCTCGGGGCTTTGATGGAGGACGTGTTGGCCCCCGCCTGACGGACAAACCCTTCCCCCACGGGCAAGCGTCATCCCCGGGGAGGCGACCCGGAGGTCACCGCGCTGGGGGACGCGCTGGAGGAGCTCGGGAGCGCGCGCAGACCTGTTATAATAATCCATCATTCATGCAGATATGAATGTTTCATTTGTCCAGCATTTAATTCCAGAAGGACAGTTTATTATTCTTTAGTTTTACTTGCTTAACTGCTAACTTGAAGAAACACGAAATTTTCCCAACTTCCCAATTTGTTCCCAACAAATAAAGACTCCAGCTCCGTTTAATCGGTGTTAACCGGTAGCAAACGGCATCTAAACTCAGTAAAACAGACGCGGGCTGTAAAACTGATTCTGACAGATAGCAGACAGTGATAATGTTGTCTGGTGACCAGAAAAGCAGGAAGCGCGTTTCAGGAGGATGCGTCTGTGCACCTGGATACGTGGCAAAATTAAAGCTTCATCTTCACGCACGTTTGGACGACTGGGCAAATGGCTCCAGAATCTCCCATCCAAGCCCATAAATAACCCATTAGGGCCCAAATTACCGCTGCAACGCGGCGGCGCCGTAAATAATATTAAAATCCTCTCCATTCATTCAAATCTAAATAAACGAGGGCGAGTGTGGCGGGGCTTTTGTGTCGTTTAATCTGATCTCGTCAAAGCCGCCCCTGCCTCCCCCCATCCAGCCTTCATTTGTACATGCATGGGGGTCTCTGTCGACCCCCAGTCCCGCCCTCTCCAGCTCTCCATTGTGCTGAGCGCCCGAGGCGCTGCGCGTATTACGCAGAATAAAAAGAGGAATAGAGGAGCGAGACCATCCATCCATCCACCCATCCATCCATCCATCCATCCATCCATCCATCTATCTATCTATCTATCTATCTATCTATCTATCTATCTATCTATCTATCTATCTATCTATCTATATGTATTTATGTCTAACTGTCTATCTGTCTATCTGTCTGTCTGTCTGTCTGTCTAATCTGGCTGTCCGTCTATCTATCTATCTATCTATCTATCTATCTGTCTGTCTGTCTGTCTGTCTGTCTGTCTGTCTGTCTGTCTGTCTAATCTGGCTGTCCGTCTGTCTGTCTGTCCATCATCTATCTATCTATCTATCTATCTATCTGTCTGTCTGTCTGTCTGTCTGTCTGTCCATCATCTATCTGTCTACACCTCCACTATAATGAATAATTTACCTCGTCAGACGGATGACACTCACACTCACACACACACACACACACACACACTCACACACACACACACACACACACACACACACACACACACACACACACACACACACACACACACACACACAC
>JBAJNP010009705.1:0-17646 GCA_036877545.1 Yasuhikotakia modesta | reverse complement strand
TCCATCCATCCATCCATCCATCCATCAAGCTGGGAAAACAGTAAGCCATATTTATTGTTGCACCAAAATGTGTCTATTTATGGATTGGCACAGAAATATAAGTATACATGTATGTATATATCAAATGTTATACCCTTAATTTGCAACCTGGATACACACAGTTGATATGTTTTCCACTTGGAAACTAACTAGTGCAAATGGATCTATCAAATCTGAATGACTCTGTCCCTCCTGATGGATGCGGAAGGTCATTGCGCGGTATCTGGGCAGACAGCGGTCTGTCCCACCCCAGCTGGAAACACTTACACAGTGAATGAAGCGGGGGTCTCCAAACACCCTCCCACTAACATCTGCCCTTTGCTGCCTTGAGTTCTAATACAACTGTATTGATTCTACGTGTCTCTGTGAGGAAAAACAAAGACAGGCTGGAATTTCATTTTGTTGCCTGTTATTGACAAGTCGTGCCTTGCTGTAAAAACCAAAGGAAGAGATACGGACAGAAGATAAATAACTAAAATAGACCAAAACTGACAGACAATAAATGATTTAAAAAACAATTAATTCAATATTAACTCTCCATAGGCCAACATCTGATGCATTTAAACACACAAATTACCCCAGACAGAATTACAAGATGTCACATTTACCACCTAAAGCACCATTATTTTTATACTTTCAGTATAATGGCATTTTAAATCAAGTAACATATACAATTTAATATATAAAATCATACTTGTTGCTGTTGTTATTAATGACTGTGTAGAAATATCCACGTGTGCGCAGTAAACACACAACATTACGTAACATTGCATTGCATTGCATTGCATAACACAGTGCTGGTGACATCTAGCGGATAGTACAGCCCTATACTAGCAAACATAACAGTTAATATACACAAAGTATACATATATATACTTAACCCATCCTTTTGTAACTATTTCCACAGACCCAAAGCGAGTTCAAATCGTGGTATAAACGTGCCAGCATCGCATGTCGCTTGACAGATACTTGCTACGCCTCAACATGACAGCAGACTTACAGAAGACGAAAAATAAAGGTAAATGTATCTAGATCGAGATTTTAAATAATGTTTAGGTGCTGTCAGAACAAAACTATGCCAAAGAAGTATTTTATCTTTACCTTTTTAAATTTGCCGGATGGGAAAGTTTCAGTCCTCGTCACAAGCGGTGAGACGTCCGGGCGTTTCCCGCCACCTGTTAAGGATGCGCGCGTCTCATTTCTCGTACTTGTTTCGCGTACTATATAGTAGGAAAGTATGTGTCGGGGTGTTTCAAAATAAAAGCCTTAAAATTTAGTTGTTTCGGATAAAAAGTACCTTGTTTTTATAGTTTAGTCAGACACAATTGCGCTACTGCCTGCAAAAGTCACCCTTCAAGGTCTCCAAGTAGGGAGTAGGGATATTTACTTACTATTAGACTAAGGATCTAAGGAGGGCATTTGTAACTCTCTGTAATGATACGATCTGCATTATTGGCCCAGGAACCTGAAGGGTAAGTATTCAATCTTTACCTGCTGAGTACAGTAATGTTTTACTTCATTTGCACACTAATTCAATACGTTTTACAGAAAAAATATATAAATTTCAGTACAATGTTTTGTGTATAGTTAAGGTATATATTCTTATTAAGCCAAATATATAGTAAAATATATAACTAGAGATCAGAGTCACTGTATACTGCTTTTTGTTATATCCTACATGAATAATAATAATAACAAACTATTATTGTATGCATGGACAATAAGGATGTTACAAACATCCAGTATAAATATTTGTGTGTTTATACTGGTAGGCCCAAGCTATTCCTGTTTGATGAATATTGCCATTTTTATCCAAACAGCAACTTCCTGAAAATATCGGAGGTAATGGATAGTAGAATCAAAACAAGTAATGCAGAGTAGTTTACAATTCTGATTCAATATTACATACAGATTCATTCTGATTCGACACTTCATTGCTGACTGACACAAAAGCCAACAATCAGGTGTTGTGTTGGTGTAAACATACATTTCGTTTTTTTGTTCGGTTTCTTACCACCATATGCCACACTGACAGTGACAATTGATTTCAAACACAATACATACATATAATTTCTTATTTAAATTGAACATTACATTTGTTTGATTTGTTGGCCAACTGACACACAGATGCATAATTTTGGCAATAGTAAAAAGCTTTGAGTGGGATATACAACAAAAAAATTGTTAATAGTCTAAACAAGGTCTGCGTTCATTTAAGAATAAAGAATTTCACCCCATTATGTTTAAGAATAACATTACAAAGATTTTTCCGATGAATATGCTCCCAGGTTTAGTCTACACTCTTCCTCATTGGCAGGATTGATCTGTCCTTCAGCATCCCTCTCTTCCTCATCATCGTCCTCATCCTCTTCTTCCTCTTCCCCATCTTCTCCCCGTGTTGCCCCTCGAGCCGTTTTAGGGCCCTTGCAGATTTTGAGGTGTCGTGTGAGGTGATATTTCGTGAGAAAGCCCTTGTTGCATTTTTCACAAATGAAATCGCGTTTGCCTTCGTGGGAGTTGAGATGTTTTTTGAGGTGGTCTGTCTTTAAGAACTGTTTGTCGCATTTTGGGCAGGTTATCTGGCGGTCTCTAGAATGGATAAATGAAAATAAACAAATTGACTCAAAGAACCGAAAAGATATGAAAATTATGGCACATGTGCAATGTAATATATATCATGCACTTGTAATATGTAATATAAACGTTGCGAGTGAAACTACTGAATAAGAATTAAAATGCACAGTAGTATCTGAGCTTATAATATTTATTTATATTTTTACTTATTTTTAATATACAAACCAGGCATCATTCTTTAATAGCACATCAGCCAATTAGCATAAATATGAATCTTTTAGGTTTAAATAAACCAGCCTTACAATGAATGTGAATACATGTGTTGCTTTAGGTCTTGCTTCCTCACAAACATCCTGTCACAGTGGTCACACTTAATGTTTTTGGCACCAGTGTGAATAACCATATGCGATTCCACATGCGCTTTCTGAGTGAAAGACTTCCCACATACTGTACACCTGAAGTTCTTCTGGCCTGTGGGTAAATGAAGAAAAAAAAAACCACATTTTTCAGGAATGATGGCAATGCATCAACCAATCATCTGGCCAATAACAAGTTTATCAGAATAGTTAATTAGAATAATTAAGAGTCACTATATAACTTAATCTGTCTGCAACCACTTTGGTTCCCAACTGGTAAGTTGCAACTTAAATGGGTTGCGTGTCAATTCTTATAGCTGGAATAAACATGCGCTAAAGCGGATAATAAAATGCAACTCAACATATAATGGTGTAATATGTGTATGTTAAATCTGGGCGCAGAAGCGAAATCGAAATTGTTTTTACCTGTGTGAATTCTCAGGTGTTTTCTGAGATTACTGGGGTCACTGAAAGCTTTGCTGCAGTAGCTGCACTTGTGCGGCCTCATGCCCATGTGACCCATGAAATGCACGTTCAGTTTGGTGGACGTGGTGAACGCTCTCGTGCACATGCTGCATTTAAACTTCCTCTCGCGGCCTTGAGTCTGACCGCCGCTGCTGGAATGTTCGTTCATGTCTGAATGGCACTGCCATTGTGGAGAGGAGGCGGAACGAGGCGCCTCATTGGTCACCTTTTCCTGTGGTTGGGATTGGCTGTGGTCCTGGGTGGGGCTGTGGTTCTGGGCGTGGCTGCTCAAGTGAGATTTAAATTCAGTGTAGGAGGCACACTCTTTTCCACAGTGGCAAATCTGGCCCTCTGGTACTGCCGGTACACCTGAAATAACAGCAATAGTGGATAGTTGAATGAATGGTTTACTGTTAGTGTTATAAATAGTTGCTATGGTTAGCAGTTAGTTAGCTTAAGCTGTCAACCTGACACACTCTTACAAATGTATTTACAATCCAAAACTAAATTCAAACTCAGAGAGCTCATTTACACCTGGAATTAAAATCCAGTTTAAGTTTGTGTTCACATTTGGTCTTAATATAGGAATCCATTGTCACACCTAATTGCCTGCTGTAGTCCCTGCTGTAATAGAACAGCAGCTCCTGATCTGGCAGAATCTCTCTGGATGTGCAGAAGTAAAGTTTCCCGTTGTCTATATACGCCACAAGATTTCGCTCCTCTGAAGTCCTGCAAACAGAATTGACCCAATAAGTTTAATGCAATGCATGATCCGGATTTAATGCATTTTCTGATTAAATTATTTTTCAGATTAGACCATTTAGACTTATTATTCCAAAAATTTAGATTAGCAGGGAAAAAGATTTCTGCTGTTACCTTGCTTTCCGTACAAACATCATCCAGTTGCATTCGTGCTCATCTGTCGTTACGATACAGAACTCTTGAATGTCATTGTGGAACATCTACATTACAATAAGGAAACAGTGACCTACTACTGCCATTGTCAGGAAGATAACATGCATATTGGTACAGTTAAAACACTTAAAATGTTGAATTGTGCTAACCTTCCATATCTGAGGGGTGTCCTTATCAGACCAATCCGTGAGTTCGACACTGCTGCAGTGCTGTCCAACCATTGGCCCAAAGCAAGTGCGTGAGGGAATGGTCTCTCTAGCAAACACACCTACAAAAACAACAACTGACTAATTTTCATTTTGGCCATTTCAGAATTAATACATTTAAATAAAAATGTTTAATTGTTTGTAACTAAATTCTACCAACAATAAAATAGACATGCAGTAATATTTTAGAAAAGCACAGTTTTAGGTGAACCAACCATGTTGCATATGCAGATCTAGCATGACAGATGATTCTGTGTGCTAATATTTGATGTAAAACAGCAATTTACTTACCAATAGGCTCATCGGTTACAGAAATTCTGAGGCACAAGGGGCGGGGCAGAGAGAGGCGGGCTCTACTCTGAATGGGCGTGTCTGGGATAAACGTGACCGGTCCATGTTCAGGGCAATCAGAGGGATAAGACCGTTCACACAAAGTGCACCCTAAAAGACAATTCAATAAATGAAATTAAAGCAAAATGCATTACATTATTGGACACCTCAACTATTTGAGTTTTTTTAAAACTTACAAATATTGAAGGCAGTGGCCATGTTTTCCTTATTGGAGGTTGAGTCTTCTAATTGCAATGTAGAGTTTACTAGAACCAGACTGTTGTCTGGCCCCAGAGACACTTCAGCAGTGATGGGTGACACATTGACAGGTTCTAGTCCCATACCTGAAGGTCCATGTAAAGATACAGGTTCTAGTTGGGCCTGTGGGGGCATGGCCCCAGTGAGAACAACACTAACCACCCCAGAATGCAAGGCTTCACCCAAAGAACCTGGACCACGTGTTCCTGATGTGCTGGTTCCTACTCTGCCGCCCATATGCTCCTGTTCCATCACTCCTGTCAGCTCCAAACCTGCTCCATGCAGGGGCATAACACCTCCTGAGGAGTCCACACCTGCCAAACCTTCATGAGGCTGGGGTCTGGTCCCAAGCTGCTGCTGGGTCTCCGCCACCACTACACCCTCCATTGTGGCCAAGTCCTCTTCCATTCCATTAGGAGACATGGGACTGCTGACACGGGATTCCATGGTTAGTCCCGTGGTGTCCAGCTGCACTTCGTGAGAACCTCCTTGGTGAAGATCAGCTTGGCCTCCCACCTGTCGTGAGTCAAGGGACACCAGACCCTGTTCTAGAGGACCACCCGGGCCACTGTACGGGTCTAAACCAGAGGGGTTGTTATTGGACACAGATAAGGTTCCATCCATGTTGAGGCTGCTTGGGTGAATGTATTGGGGTGGTGGACGATCTGCCAGATATGACAGAATGCCTGAAGAAGAGGTAAAGAAATTGAGAAAGGGTTTAATTCATTTTATTAATTACTATTCAGAATAATGCAGTAGTCAAGAAAGTAGTCGGAGACCACTGGGTAGTCTAAGAGTCTGGATGAGAGGTTGAAGTACCTATTCTTGTATAACATTACCTGGAAGAATATGCCTGAAGTAACTGCTCTCCAAGTGAGGATATGGTGGAGGTGGTAATGTATAATTTCGTTCTGGAAGGCCACACATAACACCTCTGTCTCCCAAAGGGCCCATGGGCAACATCAGCGAAAGTGCTGATGGAAGAGGTCCGAGCGATGGGCCCAAGCTGGGTATAGCGACCGGCATGCCTGAAATTATACCGGCCCAGTGTTATCTCTTCCCATTGAAACGGACTTCGTATTCCACACAGAACAGATGTCAAAGCAATACATTGGGCTTCGTGTCCTCACCTGGAGTGGTGATGGGGTTGTGGGTCGGAGATGTGGGAAGGCCAAGGTGACTGGCACTCACAGGGGGCACACTGAGTTGGTCCATGCCCACTGGGCTGAGGTTCATGTCGTTCATGCTGAGCACAAAGAAACTGTATAGCATTCAATAAGCACAATTCATATATTCATATAATAAGGTAAGATGTGTTTGTTTACCTGACTGCAAACATTAATTAAGGCATTGTTGTAATAGATGAATTCTTCGATCTGGAAAAGGGATAAAGTATCAGCATTTGTCGTTGAAAGCTTAATACCTTTGTTTGTATATTATTTTTAAAGGTTTAAATGTCATCAGTGTATTTCATAAGCTGTTTTATCACAGTGATCGCGGCTTTAAAAACGCAACCACTGCATCGCTTAAGAAAATGTTGTCAATACCTAAAAATATGTAGTTCGACAAACGTCGGCAAGAAAGCTTTAATAATGCAAATATGATTTTAAAAATAAGCTATTAGGTTAGCCAGTTAACCATAGAAGCGGATTTTAACGCGGAATGCATGCGGCTACAAGCGCATGAAAAGATAGATATTATTTAAAACACAAACGCGTAATTTACTTACTCTAAAGACACAATATTAACATCTCTGTAGACGATATATGCAACAAAAACAACAACTTGCTTAAAGCAAACAGTGAATGACTCGAACTGGGGTTAAGTTTCAAAATAAGAGTCCGGCAACATGTCCAGCGGGGCACGTCGTTCAGGTAAAAGCGTCGCTCCGCGGTTAAGGGCTTTTAATATGAAATGTAAGCTCGGTTTCCTGTCTTACTGAACCGGAAAACAAAAGTATCGCGACTGTGCGTTTGAAAACCTGCTGCGTAATTTCGGTGTAAGACTAACTCTACAGTTTCATTGAAAGAAAGCAAACAGTCATGCCAGACTATTTAGGTACCGAGCAACGTAAAGTAAAAGAGGAGGATAAGGAAGACAAGCCAATTCGAGGTATTATTTCCGAGACGTTTCGTGTGGTTTTAATGAAAGGGATTAGCAGACAGGTTAGCATTTGCTAACTAGTGATAATGTGTCAACAAAGAGCAAAGATGTTATTGTTTTTAGGTGTCGCTTTAGCTGTTTGTGCCATTATTATTATTATTATTCAGATATGAGATGTTACACGTCTAAGAAACACTCATGAGAGTCTAAACTTAAAATCTGTTATTTGTCTGCATTGCATCGTTTTATGTTGAACAGTGGATCCAAAATAAAGTCAAATAATCATATTTATTTTGATGTTGTTTTATTTCTCAGCTTTGGATGAAGGCGATATTGCACTCCTGAAAACTTATGTAAGTATTCGTGTTTACAAGAATCATGTAGTTCAGATATTGTCAATTGCAATAAATTCGTGTTGTTTGTTCATGAATAGGGCCAAAGCACTTATTCTAGACAGATTAAACAAGTTGAAGATGATATTCAATCCCTTCTGAAGAAAATAAACGAGCTGACAGGTTAGTGCACCATCATTGTGTATCCCAGGGTCTTTAATGTGATGGTTTGTAAAGGTTTTGTCTATTTATTCATTGAAATGATTATGCATAACGTGTTAAAGTCTCTATATTCATCCACTGACGCGTGTTTTTTGCGGTACAGGTATTAAAGAGTCTGATACAGGTTTGGCTCCTCCAGCGCTATGGGATCTGGCTGCAGACAAACAGACTCTGCAGAGCGAACAGCCTCTGCAGGTGGCCAGGTATGATGACGTAATGTGCATCGCTTAAACTCTTCAAGGAACAGTTCACGAAAACACAAACATGATGTACAAACTCATATGATGTTATTCGTCCTTAAAACCTAGTTTCATGTGTTCACAGATGCACCAAGATAATCAACGCTGACTCTGAGGATCCAAAGTACATCATTAACGTGAAACAGTTTGCGAAATTTGTAGTGGACCTCAGTGATCAAGTGGCTCCAACTGACATCGAAGAAGGAATGAGGGTCGGGTGAGTAGAAAATAATGCATTGTTTAAATGACATTCTAGCTTTAAAAAATGTCTTGATACAAACCTGTATCTGTTAACAGTGTTGACAGGAATAAGTATCAGATCCACATTCCACTGCCACCCAAAATTGATCCCACTGTCACTATGATGCAGGTAAGCGATGACTCCAGTTTCCGTGGCAACATGACCTTTGAATAATTGATAATAAAGTTGCTTTGCATACTGTGTGTTATCAAGTACACGCTACTGTATAACCGTGGATAACTATCTAAACCTACACAGGTTGAGGAGAAGCCAGATGTGACCTACAGTGATGTTGGAGGATGCAAGGAGCAGATAGAGAAGCTCAGAGAAGTTGTTGAGACTCCTCTGCTCCACGTAAGTTATAAATGCTTGCCTGTTATAAATGTACAGCAAAAGGCATGTGAGTTACACTGTATTGTCTTAATTCCAGCCGGAGCGCTTTGTGAACCTCGGTATTGAGCCTCCAAAGGGTGTGTTGCTGTTTGGACCTCCTGGCACAGGGAAAACCCTGTGTGCCCGAGCCGTGGCTAACCGCACCGATGCCTGCTTCATCCGGGTCATCGGATCTGAGCTGGTTCAGAAATACGTCGGAGAGGCGAGTGTGCTGGACCAGTGTCTCTGCAGCAGAAAGCATCACAAATAATTGTGATTAAATGCAATTGTCATATTTTGTGTCCAATTTAGGGTGCCAGGATGGTCCGTGAACTCTTTGAGATGGCGAGAACTAAGAAAGCCTGTCTGATCTTCTTTGATGAAATTGATGCTATTGGAGGTGATTTTTGTTTTTGTTTACAATAATCTAACCTTGTAGTCAGGGCCAGATTGTAAGGTCCCTAAGTGCAACAGGCACTGGCATCCTGGAGCCCCAGAGTTCAGAAGCTCGGTCTGTTATCCAGCCCTTTGAAATCTTAAAGGTTGAGTCTTACTGTAGCAACGCTGCTGTTCCGTAGGTGCCCGATTTGATGACGGAGCTGGAGGTGATAATGAAGTTCAGAGGACCATGCTGGAGTTGATTAATCAGCTGGATGGCTTTGATCCCAGAGGAAACATTAAAGTCCTGATGGCCACCAATAGACCGGACACACTGGATCCGGCTCTTATGAGACCCGGTCGACTGGACCGAAAGATCGAGTTCAGCCTGCCTGACTTGGAAGTGAGTGATTACTTGTCCTGAGGTTTAGCAAAGGGACTAAAGCAATATGGGATCCCATTTACCAGTAATTAAATAGTAATGGTGTCTCAATGGTGCATTGTGATACCAGAAAGTGTTTTAGTCTAATTACAATTGTGTTCTTGTCAGGGGCGGACTCACATCTTTAAGATCCACGCTCGATCTATGAGCGTTGAGAGAGATATTCGATTCGAGCTTTTAGCACGTCTGTGTCCCAACAGCACAGGTGAGCATAACAAACACACAGTGTTGAAAGAAGTCTGTATTGGCTGCAGTTTACAGTTGACTGCCTTTTCCATCCAGGTGCTGAGATTCGCAGCGTGTGCACAGAGGCAGGAATGTTCGCCATCCGAGCTCGTCGGAAAATCGCCACGGAGAAAGACTTCCTGGAGGCCGTGAACAAAGTCATCAAATCGTACGCGAAGTTCAGCGCCACCCCTCGCTACATGACTTACAACTAAAATGTTTATTACCTCCCTAGTGTTTGTTTTCTGCCGCCTGATAAGTCAAGCAGATTCTCATGCATGTCTTGTTGCTTTTCTGTGATCGTTGTCATTGATCTAATAAATAACATTAATCACGTTTCCTGTTTTTTTAATCCACAGGAAGTTTGCTCTGTTTAGCAAACTTAATATTACTATATTATAAATTATTATATTATAGTATTATATTATGTTGTTATATAAATTACTATATTGACTAAGAAATACAGACACTTTTCAGGAATAAACATTTATTAATTTAGAGTCTTTCATTTATTATACAAAAATACCTAAAATACACAAAAGCATACAAAGACAATACCGCATTATATGCAGCTGATTTGTGAACTTTGGTCCTCATTATGGCAAAGAGGAAACATGTATATATTAGTACAGAAACTTCTCATTAAACTGTAAATGTTAAAGATTACTTGTACATTATCACTTTCAAGACTGCAGGAACCAGTTTCATTAATCAATAACTTTAAATGAACAATGTTCCAGACACAATATTCCAAAAAACCCACCTTGATTATCCATTAGCTTAATGTAACAGTTTTAATGGAAAACTAGAGAATTCCTGTAGTACCAAAGACCAAAACAAAACAGTCAGTACCTTGCATGGTGCTTTATCAGAAACATCAGTGTAAAGCACAGAATGAAATAAAAGCAGCGTTGTTGCAATTCTGCGATCAGCTCTAATGTGTAACATGTAAAATACTATAGCCAGTTATTCAGCACCTCAAAGACACCAAGACTTTGCTGAGAAAGTAAATACTTTGAAAAAACAGGTAATTTGACTAAAGTTTGGCAAGAAAATTGCTGGAATATCAATAAATGCTTTAAGACCAATGCAAAAATATAAACACTGGTCAAGTGTCTGTCTATCCTAATTGCACTTTAAAGAAGGAAAAACAGGCTTTTGTAATTGTCAGTAACAAGTTACAACAGAGCCCCACATTTGCTGGTATATTCACATTATGTAAAGTGTGTCCATTTAACATGGATAAAATGCTTTGGCTTTCTTATCACACTGAAATCTTCCCAGCCTCCTTTTGTTACCACGACAACCAAAAAGTGACTTTAAAGCACCAGCACATCAACAACCTGACACATTCATTTCGTCACACGAGCATCATCCAATCAAAAGGAATGCATTTATTGTGACTTGTACACTCATTGGCTGTCAGAAA
This sequence comes from Yasuhikotakia modesta, assembly GCA_036877545.1. NCBI lineage: Eukaryota > Metazoa > Chordata > Actinopteri > Cypriniformes > Botiidae > Yasuhikotakia > Yasuhikotakia modesta. The sequence continues at coordinate 6,520 of JBAJNP010009705.1, read as the reverse complement.
GGGTGGGTGTGTCTTTCCAGTTCTGACATTGTAAGACAGCATCGTGAATGGTGGGGAAAATGAGGTCAGGGGTCACGGGCTCACTGAAGAACTGTAAGGCTCTGAGATCAGAAAGAAGAGTCCCTGCAAATCACAGAAACACAATGAAAGTAAACAGCCCTGGATTTCAATCAGAATTGATCATATATCGTTCTTCCCCACTGATATCCGTTTACTTGTCTCTAGGTGGGGGTGTTTCACAAGCATATAAGAACTGGAATTAAAACGTTCTCAAACGTTCTCTCACTGCAGAGTTCAATACGCTGCCCTTTAAGAAATCTTTCAATTTTATGACACTTGTTATGAAGTCCCCCAGAAATTATTATTGTAGATTTTCTTTCTATCTTTGAGCAGATACAGTTCCTACATTTTAGGAAAAAACAGACTGAAAATATTGATGATGCTTCTTGCACTTTTGGGTGTGTCCAAAAATTGTCCCATCAAATGCTAGCTAGGATGACAACATGAATATCCCTACTTCAACCTGTCTCTGAGTAGCAGTAGATAGTCTGTTCCTAATTCTATTGGCTATTATAAACAGGGGGTGGATCCATAAGCAATTAACCACCCCAACTTGTTTTTAAAGGTAATGCATCAACACAGGGAATTAAACTGCTTGTCAAGCTATTTCAATGTTTGTTTTTAATTTGATCAATTATACTCACTGCTACATCCAGCAAGGATAATTTTCACATCGATTGTTGCATACTCCTTAATCACCTGTAAATGAAAGAATAGTTTCAAACATGTTGTCTACTAGTAACCACATTGTAATGAAACCTGCAATTTGTGGATTATTATCTTCCTAGTAACAGAGGTGCCTCAGAAAACATAAATAATAATAATAACAAACTTATCTAAAAAGAACAAGCTGTTCAGTATATACAAGTGTAATTTTTGTATGTAGTTTCATGTAGGTACATATATACATTCGTCTTCTTATAGATAAACATGTTGACTGAGAAGAAGACTTACTGATTTAATGGCTTTGGCCCCTACAGAATCAATGAAGTTAACAGGAGTAAAGTCCAGTATGATGGAGTGAATGGGGGTCAGGCGCTGTAGAAAAAAGTCCTCTTCATCCTCAGACTCTATGTGAGTTTCTGTCATCTGTCCGTTTGTATATACATCCATCCGTTTGTCCTCCTCGGTCACTACTTCATGAGTGACCCCCAACTCCATATCCTGTTGTGGTACCACAGAACATTTATACTTAGTCACGTGTTCAATTTTGCACGCATTGCCTGAGATTCGAACCCTGACCTCGGCGTTGCAAGTGCCATGTTGTATCAGCTGAACAACAGAGGAACTCAACTGAACATTACATCACACTCAGTGTGTATCACTCATAACTGGAATTGCTGCTTTGTTACTGGGAAAAACTGAGTCATAACGTACACAAGAAATTATGTCCAATGAAACTTTATAAACCAGTAAAGGTTTTTGCATAGATTTAAAAAGACATTTGCCTTGAAAAATGGCAATGTTGTAAAACCAGTGTTTCCTATAAAACTTGTTTTCATGCTAAGATTTACAAATTTGTATAAAGGTTAAAACTTAATACTTAGGACACGGATAAAGAGAAGATTCATACCAATACAACAACTGCCTTTTTCTTGGTAAAACGATGGTTTGAGTTCTTCTCCTCTGTGTCTCGCTGGGCATATTTAAGCTGCGATTTTCTGGCCGCGAGAAGTTTTGCCGGATTAACTCCAGTCTGTCGTCACACAAAACACAAGGTACAAAACTATCATGTGTGCAAAACACGACTGACCAAGGTCAACACCTGCCATTCATAAAAACCTTTTTCACTGTACCAAACTAATATCAAACATACTCAAGGAGAACAGGAGAGAAAAGTCCAAATATTTTGTGTCAATATAACATATAAGGTAATCGTAAACATTAAGCATTTGTGTTCACCTTTGTCTTGAGGGCGCTCACATACATGTCACTGTTTGCAAAGTAGATGGAGGAATTAGACTGAAAAATCTTAATCCCTGAGCATTCCTCAGCCTTGAGCGAGAGAACAAAAAAAAAAAAACACAGATAAGAGGACAAAGATTGTGGGAAAGAGGATAATGCATTAAATCAGGGATAATTGGGTGTCTGTGGCTTCAAAAGGGGAGATTTTACCTCTTCGTACTCGTCCACGTCAAAATACAGTCCTGTATCTGAGACTTGCCCTAGAAGAGCGTTTTTTGGGCTAGAATAAAAAAATTACATTTACATAGATTTACATACATTTACATTTACATTACATAGACATTAGACAAAAGACATATTATTTCACAGCAACATTTATTAAAAAAAGGGTTGCAGAACCACAAACACTTACTAAAGTAATTAAATTACACTTGTATAGGAAAATGTTATTATAAAAAATCCTTAAGAATTTAACTTAATATAAAATATATATGCTTAATTATTAATATTCAATATTAAATAAGTACTATTAATATACAATATATATATATGTAATGTTATTAAGTATATTTAATATAATTAATTATTATTATTTAATATTAATATAATTAAGAAGCAGTTGTTAAAAATGTCCAATTAAATTCATCTTATTATATTAACAAGATAACATCAGTGTGTTCTGCATCTAATGCATTGGCATTAGAACATTGGGAGTAACAGTGTGTGTTACCGCTGGGTCCTGTAAATAACTGTGAGCATGGCAAACGCCATGGCCACCACCAGTCCATAATCCAGACCCAGAAGAACTGATGCAACAAAGGACACCAGCCAAATTGCCTGAGGAGAAACACGTCACTCATTAAGAACATAAACTCAACAGTATTTCACCATGTTCCAAAAACAACCTTAACTCATTTACATATCAATAACTTGAGGTTTTATTAGGTGGAAAGTTCAAGAATGTGTGATGCATTTTTATGAGTCCTTCAAGCATGTCAAGTTTATTAGCAGTTAAGTAGATAGCTTTCCGTAAGAACGGCAAACAACGTTTACACTCACCAGTTCAATCTTGCTGGTTTTCCATAAAGCCAGAATGTCGCTCATTTGCTTAAACATTCCCATAAGATTGACCATGATAATAGCAGCCAACACTGTCTAACCAGAGGAAAAGATGACAATAAAACACTTCAAATGATCTCTGATCTCTTAGGGTTTTAAACTTTTAAATCAGATCAGTTTGTTCTTTGCACTCTCCTAGAAAGGCCAAAAATTGTAAGCCGTTTTCTTAAGTACTTTAATGGATTAATTACATCAATTTGATCAAGTGCTGTCCACAAATTTAGTTCACTAAGCCCCCTTTTAGTTGTGCAATTCTGTAGTTATTAAAAAAAAATGCTGAAAGACACAAATCTGTTGTTCGGAAAACTTTACACACTTGTTTAGTTTTGTTCCACATATTTTTTTCCACCCTGTTCCCAAATAATTTCATGCAAAAGTCAGTCATGCAAAAGTCAGTCATGCAAAAGAAATTTGACTGAGTTTGCAGCTTTTATTTTGTAATTTCCACAACAAATCCACCTTCTTTCAATGACAATCTATACAAACAGTGTTTAGGCTTGTACCCTATTCATTCAAGCTGCATGTAAAACAACAGTCTCTGTAGTTTTGTACTTACTGTGGGTAGCGGCTGAAACATAAACCCAATAGCCACCACCACCAGAAGCACAAGCAAAGATGCCAGGAGTCCTGCAATCTATAGACGCACACAACAAACGTAAACACAATGTTATCCTATCTGTCTTATCTGTATGGGTTCACTGCAGTAATGTAGCCACTGCTATTGACCACTATAGAGGTCAATAGCAAACAGGAACTCCATATAAGGAAACGTATATTTTGATATACGTTTGTATATGTTAAATGCAGTTGTTTATAAGCATGACACCTACTTCAGTGTGTCCTCCTGTGCTCTCCTGAACGAGACTGCGAGACATTGAGGCTGTGACGACAAACGTGTGGAAGAACGAACTTATAAAGTTGCACAGGCCAATCGCAATCAGCTCCTACAATAACACACAGTCAGCGCATAAAACCATATTGTAAAGCTTACACAAATTGTCATATCACACAAAACCAACCACATAACAGCTGTGGTTTATGGGTTTTTGTGGTCTATTATGTGCAGAATTTAAAGGGACAGTACACTCAAAAATGAGAAATATAAATGCTTGCAATGTTTTTAAGCTATTACTTCAGCTGTTGCCACTATGAATTGTGTGAACAAATTCAGGAAAAAAATCAATTATAACACAATAACCTATTCTTTTAAATGACCATATACTTGCAGGGTCACCATTGTAATTTAGTTATGGTAGATGAGTTCATTGTAGACCCATTTGTAAGTCTAGGTTGTTCACACAAAATTTAGGTCACAATCCTTCTCTGCTGTTTATTTAAGCATATACGCTTCTCTGCGTACCTCAGATGAATAGTTCCTGCAGCTAGTTTTCATATAAGTCACTGTGGACAGATGTACCTGCTAAATGGCAAGTAACTAAGTAACTGTGAGCTCCAGCGGCTGTAGCCCTTTCTAAAAGTCATAAATTTCTAAACACTGTGTGTCTCTGTCTCTAAGAAGACTTTGCCAAGAATGAAGCCATAGCAGATCAAGAACTTTGAGAAACTTTCATGGAGGACAGACAAAAGACAAACACACAGATTTCTGCTCATGTTTCTCTACCTGGTTTCCATCCACACTGTATCCATGTTTCAGAGCAAAGATTTTGGCTAGCGAGATGGAGATGGAAAAACCAACAACGGCTATAGCGAAGGCATCTGTGAAGAGGTTGGGCAGGACTGAGAAGTCCGGAACCTTCGGTGGCAGCAACCTATAGAGAAGATATATTATAACGTAATGCAACGTAATATAAACGGCGTCTGTTCTGTATATTGAACCAAAGCTAATCCCAGCATGATCTTACCCTGTTGGAACTTTACCAACAACTTCCACCCCAAAGTTTTCTGACATAACCAGCCCATAAGAGATTCCTGTGGAGACAATCACCTTGGAAACACACAAGTTAACAGATCTTTAAACACACAGACGTTTTGGTAATGTTTTAGTACATTTTATATATGATTTAAACGTCTCACCACTATGATTTCTCCAGGAATTGGGATGGGAAGTTTCTTTTTGAAACGTTCGTTGAGGAATTTTACTCCGTACAGGAACACGGTACAAACCAATCCAATAATAAGAGTGACAACGTTAGTGTCTGTGATGTTTCTGAAGACGGCATCAATGCTCTGTATGCAAACAAAATCCAAAATGTAAACATTTTTCATTCAGATAAACTGCTGAATCTGAATCACAAAAAGGAATTAGTTTAAAGTTTATCTCAATGCATCTTTACAACAGTAAGTCACGACACAAGATGACATCGCAAAACATTAACATAAAGCTCTTTAAAAAGCTGGTTAAATAAATTATAGTGACAACATGAATCATAGTTAATATATGATGATAGGTAATATATTGCCCCCTAATCTGCACCTATTTCCCAATTTGGAAAGATCAACTATTTAATTAATTGTGAAATTTCAGTCATATAATTTTAAGTATTATAAACTAAGCAATGGTGCAAAAGAGTCATCATGACATAATGACATTATATTATATATAATATATATAATGTGTATATGTATACATGTATATGTATGTATAGATATAGATATATAGATATTATGCCTTTGTCACATTTTAAGACAGACCCACTCACATAGACGAGAGACAGAGGGCCGTTGAAGCGTGCGGTGTGAATCCCCAGCAGGTACTTGATCTGTGAAACCGAGACGTGGACTGCGGCGGCTGTGGTGAAACCTCGCACCAGAGGCTCGGTCAGATAGATCGCCAGAAAGCCGAATCTCAGCAGACCCAGAACAAACTGCAGAGGTTCGAATCACAGTTATGTTCCATATATCTGTCTGAAAGACCCTTGAGATATACGATCACTTATAATCATGTTTAATCATCAACTTGAGGGTATAGCTATCAGGTATATAATTCCATTACAGGTGTCTATTATAAACACTGATTTAAGTAACATTAAATAGCCTGTATTTCTTATATGTGTCACAGCATTACTGCACACAGCTGCCCATGTCGTCATTGTAGATCGTAATTTAAAAAACTTAGGAAACATGTTTCTTTGATTTATATATTTCTAAATATTAAGAAGATTCAATCTGATATCCACAATTCGGTTTGTGGGTTCAGGTCAACGAAACCACAGCCCACCTGAATGACCCCCACTAGCGATGTCAGAGCTACAACCACCTCTACTCTCTTAGCGTCACGAGCCTCAAAATCAACAGTCTGTGATGCATTGGTCCCATTGATGGCAAACATGGAGTCCGGAACCTCCCTCACAGCCACGCCTCCAATCATCAGACTTATTACTGCAAAAGTGCCTGCAGGAACACAGTAACAAATGAACTGTCGTTGTTAAGCTGTGTGTTTTCTCTTTAGTCTTAGAGTCATTCTAGGTGGTGTTTA